>BFEA01000281.1:225228-235329 GCA_003427395.1 Chara braunii | reverse complement strand
TTTTTTATTTTTATTTTTGATTTTTTTTTGAATTTTTTTTTTTTTTTTTGTGGGGGGGGGGGTCTGGAGCCGGGGTTGGGGGTGCCCAACCCCGGACCCCCGCCGGGGCCCCGGGGCCGGGGCTGGACAACCCTGACTGCGACCCCCATTTCCATTCATGTGGATCTAATGGGAGAAATTGAATGGGTGTGCTTGGGCGGAAGGCAAACCAAGAATTCTTGTCTCGTAGGACCCTGATTCTAAAACGTTGTTCAGTTGTCACCCTTCCGGCCCCAATTGGGTCACTCAGGATTAACTCATCATTGACTCTGAAATAAAAAAAAAAGTGATTAGTATGTCTCCATTCCTTTCCTTATGGAAGACATTGCCAATCACTTGATGATCTTCCTTTAGAACTACCCAGTCATTTATTTTGATTCTAGGACATTTTTTGAGAGTTATAGTCCAACTTATTGGAATTAACTCTAATATCTTATCAAGAGCAGCCTCTGAATGATGACAATATTTCAATTTATCTTGGAGTTTCTTGTGAGAGAACCAGTCATTAGTAAGTATGTCCCATATGTCACTTACTCTGATTACTCATTTCCTTATCCAACCCTTCCAGGGTGAGTCCTTGCAATGAAGAGTGCATCCTTGTGAATCCCTGATCCAAAAGTTGTTGAAAAGCGGTTGCCTACAAACTTCCTCCAACCTTTTGGGGGGAACCTTGTCAGTAAGCCGGAGTTTTCTCCATGTTTTAATGAGAGAGGGCCAGAAGGGGTCTTTAGTAAGATTTGCTCTAGCAGTTTCCCTATTAGATAGATAACACTCTTTTGTCATCGATCCTCTAGCTCTGGGTAGGGTTCAGGCTCTATTTTCCAACCATGTCATCGGGCCAATTTCCTCGACTGTTGGGGGGGCTAATATTTTTATCTGTTCCCAAGCTAACACATTTCATGGAGTCAAAGGATTAAATAGCAACCTTTTAATACATTGTATGGACAAGGACATTGCTTGGAGGGAGGGATCGATGATACCAAGTCCACCACTCGATTTGGGTTGTATGATTGATGACCATGCTACCCTACTGATCACATTTTTTGACTCGTGACTTCCCCTCCATAGAAAGGATCTTAGTTGTTGTTGAAATATTTAATCGCTGTCTTGTCTAGGGCCCAAATGGCTGACTTATACCATATCGATGTTATAACTACATTATTAATTACAAGAGATCTTCCAAAAATGGATGTATGTTTGTTTTTCCATGAATTTAATTTGGAACAAGCATTCTGTATAATCTATTTGTTGTTTGCTGCAGGTTTTCCTTATGCTGAAAGATTGATTCTCAATACTCTTACTGGTGCCTCTTTAGATAACCATGAGATTTTTGAAACTTCTGGGGGTCTGACTCCTTGATGATGGATCCACCATCCCAAGGTTTTGTTACCCAAATTAATCCTCATATCAGAAAGTCTACAAAATCGATCCATCATGATCCTTAGGGCTTCCAGATTCTCATGAGATGCTTCAACCATGATAGATAAGTCATCAGCAAAGAGGGAGCATACAGGGATAGCCTCTTCTGGTATGCAAGTTACTTGGATTCTCTTGATATCCTTGTAATTACGTAGGTTAGCTGCAAAGGTTTCCATGATTATGAAAAATAGGAAGGGGGTCATAGTATCCCCTTGTCTCACTGATCTCTTAAGACAGAATGGGGGGGGCACATTTTCATTTATCATTATCCTAGTAGTGGCCTTCTGGTGCATTATCTCCACCCATCTCCTAAAACAGGGACCAAAGTCCATTTTTTCAAGATATTTATCCAGGAATGTCCAATCCACATGGTCATACGCTTTTTCAAAGTCAATAAAGATAAAAGTCGCATTATGTTTAGATTGCCTAGAAATTTTAATCAGCTCATTTACCAAGAGAATATTATCTTGAATGCTCATTCCTGTTATATAGTCTGTTTGTGCAGAATGGATAATATCAGAGATAAAGTTAGTTTGGCGGTCTGTTAAGACCTTCGCCACTAATTTGTAAACCACAATCAATAGAGTTATGGGTCGATAATTCTTTATATTTGATTTTTCTTTTTTTTTGTAAATGAGGGTGAGGACTCCTTCATTCACTATCTCTCCCATCTCCCCTGTGGTCCATACTGAATCGTAAAAAGTCTATTAAGTCCTGTGAAAAAGTACCCCATATACTTTTCTATAATTTTTTAGGTAACCCATCAATCCCTGATGTTTTTTCCTCTTCCATTAGGATCAGTGTTTTTCATACTTCATCTTTGGTTATGGGTTTCTCCATTTCTTCTCTTTGTTTTTCTGAGATTTCCATAGTCATTGGCAATAGGAAATCATCAATCTCTTATTTGTGTTGACTTTTGGGGATGTCACTATTTTTAAGTGTAAAAATATTTTTGAAGAAATCTCTTGCTAGCTTCGTGCAAGCTGTTGTTAAGGTAGCTAGGGGTCCCTCTGAATTCAGGGGGTTAGTCAGTGCTTCTATTGTGGTTCTTCCTGATTTGGCTTTGGCTATTGTAAAAAATCTGGCATCCATACTTCCTTCCATTTTATGCTTTTTTATCTTCCCCCTTATTTTTATCTCTTGCCAACAATATTCCATATATCTCAATAGTTGGTTTTCTATTTTTTGAACTTCATTGGCCAAGACAGTAAGTTGCTCTTGTTCTGCAATCTCAGTTTCAATTTGTTGAAGATCATAATTTTTTTTGTGAATATTAGCTTCCTCCATGTGTCCTGGTTTGGCCAAGGTCTTAGAATATTCATTGCATTTACGGCCTAGGAAAGCTAGACCATTGTTAAACCACTGTACATCATTATGGATGAGGGGTCTCTGTTTTCTCCAGAATTCCCACACATCTTTGAGGAATTGTTTAAAACTATCTTTCTTCAGATTATCTGTATTAAGTCTGTAGTATCCTCTTCCTTGATCCGTTTTTTTCGTAAAGGAAAAGACCGCGACACACATCCAGTGGTCTAACCCAGGAAAAATGACTATGAGGAAGGATGGATACTAACTGTAATGCTCCTTGGATTTCATCTGAAACCAAAATTAGTTCAATTCTTGATCTTGTACTTTGTCTGGCTTGTTGTTTTTAAAAAACAAGTATAGGTTTTTGCTTGGGGATTTAGTCTCTTGAATGAGTCGAAAAGATTGGCTGAAAGACATAGATTAAAGATAATGGTCTCATCAGCTTCAATGTAAGGGGGACAGGGGGAGGGAATGTGTCATCTGTCCAGGGTGTGGTCTGGTGCCACATTGAAATCTCCTGCGATAATGATGGGGATACATTTCGGTAGGTGAGGGAGTATTCCCTAAAAAAAACTTTGTCTCTCACGAACTTCATTAGGACCACATACACATAAAATTTTGACCACTTCTAACCCTATCATAGCTAGAATGTAGACCCATCTGCCTTGCTGTTGGTCAGCCTCCCACTTTTTAACTTTTATTTTAGTGTATGGGGGGAGCCATATGATCACCCCTGCACTGCCGACCTTAGGTGCATGTGCCCTATAAGCCATGTGGGGCCAGATTTCCTTTTGTATATAATTATGGTGACCAATGTTCATCAAATGAGTCTCCTGGACACATATGACATCTGGCTAAGATCTACCGTCCACCCCTTTCATCATTTCATAAATAGCTTGTCTCTTACTCTGTTTGGCCAATGCCAGACCATTTACATTGATAGATCTCAGATCAAGATCTGCGTTCCTCTTGAGCACCTTCCAAGTTTTATCCTTGTTAAAAAGTGTATCTATTACATTTACCTCACCCATAGGATAATATAGCAGTATTGCTGCTCGTATCTGAAGATATTATTTTAGAGTAAAGGCTCCCATGTACCTTTGTCAAGAGCTCCCCCATTTTCAAGGAAGTGCTTCTTGAGAAGGTTTAGGAGTAGGGCTACTACATCATCTTCAGACCAGCACTGATTGGCTTTAACCTTCTGAATCCTAATGCCTCTGAGTGAGTCGTCCCCTAGCCACTTCAGATTGACGGGGTCCCCTGCCCTGTATCTTAGGAAGATATCCCTGTATGCAATTCTCTGGGGTTCCGTGGTTGTTATGAAAATGGTCCAACCACCTGGAGGAAGATTCTCTTCTATAAACTTATTCGATTCTGCTTTGAAAAGTGTTTCCCAGTCAGTCCCCCTGTTAGATAAGAGAGGGAAAGACAGGAGGACGCCATGCCATGTAAACTCAAACCTCCATACTGAGAGTCCACCATCTCTGTGAGTTTCACTTCCCACTTCCCTTCCTTGCAACGAACCGGGAAGATTGCACTACCAATTTTGGAAGAGGTTGAACCTCTAAATTCAGTCTGGATTTGAACTTCTGTCTTCGATTCATATGGTCCAAAGGGGAAGGCAAGAAAAGTGATGAAGTATTCTTTTGCTCGAGGATTTCATCTGCAGTACCAGAGGTAAGATCAATTTCATTATCTATGTGAACAAAATCTGACTTTTGATTTTTTTTTCCCCTCCCCTGTTCAACTGATTCCTCAGTGCCTTCTTTGTCCTCTATGCCTTCTTCTCGAACAGCCACTGATTCTCTGCTATCCTAGTCTAACAGTGACGATTTTCTCTTCCCATGTGCTTTTTCTGAAAGTACAAGAAATTTGGTTTCTCCTATCAGGCTTGAAGTAATTGCAGTTGATATTCCTCTCTCCGAAACGATGAAGCTCCTAGGCATAGCGGGCTTTGAAGACTGATCCTCTGGGATCATGAGATCCGAAGATTGTTTGTTGGTTTCGTTGATTTCTGAGGTGAAGGGCAATCTGGTGGTCCCGGTGAGGAAGAGGAATGGGAAATGGGAATTAGGGTTATCCCCAATAGGGCAGGATCAGTATGGGGGAATAACTCTGAGGGGTTGGACAACATATGTGGAGTATCAGACTGCAAATGACCGTACTTTCAAAAGGGATTTACAGGATTTTCTTTCCAAACACTATGATCCAGGACCTCAAGCGACTCTGACAGAGGTTGGGGATAAGGCACAAATGACCAAAAGGGACATTTTTGTCAGGTTTGAGGACCAGAAAGAGGCTGGTCTCAAATGGTTCTCACACTCAACCTTACTGGAATTGCAATGCCTCAAGATCAAGGCTAGCTCAGTCTGGTCGGTGGCAGAGGTAGTTTTTTTCTGTTGCACAATATTAAGAAGAGGAATTTTTCTTTCTTCTTCAGAATTTGAGAAAGGAACTTGGAATAGACTATAAATACAAAGGAAAAGTGGGATGAGTATCTCTTTTTCAGGGAACCATGGAGGCCTTACATGCATTTTATGGGAAAAATCCAGCTTGGCACCGAGCCACACAGATAGCGGATTTAGATATTAGATCCCTGAATGTGAATGGACTTGCCACAGCGGATGGGGAAAAGAGGAGAGCACTGGTAGAACAGTTGAAAGGGGTAGGAGGGCGTACATGGCCAGATCTTATTTGCATCCAAGAAACTCATCTCACTGAATCCCACATTCATACGAGGGCACACAATTTGGCTTGGCCGCATACTAAATTATGCTCCCCGGCCCCACGGAGTGGTTCGGGTGGGGTGACAATTTGGATTCCCCCGGATTCAAGGGTGGAAATCTTACAATGGTCAGCGGATAAAATACAGGGCAGATGGGTTTCAGCACTAATTATGCTAGAATTATGAGTAATTTGTGTAATTAATGTATATAGGCCTAATGACGTCCAGGAGAGAGTGAATTTTTTTTCAGGAAATCAGAACTCAAATACCGAATGGTATTCCTGTCATCATGGCAGGGGATTTCAATGCAGCCCTAGATAGGTGGATGGATCGTTGAAAGATTCCTTCTCCCAGTCCTGCATATGTTGAAGTGGATGAGATAATTATAAATTCATTATGCGAAGGGGAACATTTATTTGACATATACAGAAGGATTTTTTCGCAGGAGCGTTTATTTACATGTATTCGTAATAGCGGCTCACCATTGCAGTCTAGATCCAGAAGAGACTTGATTCTTATGTCAGAGGATTTAGATAGAGCCCTATTATGGGCTGCAATCTTTCCCCAAAATCCATGGCCAAGGGCGGATCATAAAATGTGCGTAGCCCTTTTGGCTTTTAGGAAAAAACCGGATCAGGGGAGAGAATTTTATAAGTTAAATACATCCTTGTTAACACAAACCCAGTTTAAACAATATATAAGAGATGTTTGGGCATTTTGGCATACCACTAGAAATAGACATGACTCATATGAGGAATGGTTTAATAATGGGCTCGCCTTTGTCGCAAAAAAATGCAATGAATTTTCGAAACTTTAGGCTAAAAACATATATTTACAAGAAATGAATATTCAAGAATAAATTCTTAATTATGAACTAACTAATCAACCTGATAATCCATTTTACCCAGTCGAAATTCAGAATCTTAAGAACCAATTATTAACCTTTGCTCAACATCGTTGGCAAGGACATATAATCAGAGGCAAACTTAAAAAGTTTGCGACAGAGGGTCAAATGGATGCTACTTTTTTTGCAATCGCTCGATCAAGATCACGACGCGCTTCCATCGAAGGCTTTAGGGATCCAGGAGGGCCTGATACTACCTTGTCCTCCTCGTCTGCAGGCAGTCTTAAAATTGCTTATGATTTCTATAAAAATATTTTCTCCTCCTCTATGGATCCGGAAATAAGAAGGGATGATAGTACTGCAATAATGAACTTCCTACAACCTATGACACAAGCACTGTCTCAGGAGCAGAGAGAGTCTCTTGACCGTTCCCTAGTGCTGGATGAAATATGGTCGGCGCTTTTACAAATGGATGAAGATAAGACACCAGGAATAGATGGTTTTCCAAAAGAATTCTGGGAAACTATGTGGCCATTATTTGCCTCAGATCTGATGAAGTTCTATGATTCAATACAGGAGTCTGGTATGATGGGGGAGTTAGTGGGACAGGGTGTTCTCACTCTCCTACATAAAAAAGGAGATAAAACAAATATTAGGAATTACAGGCCAATCACCTTGTTGTCGGTGGTGTATAAAATGTTAGTTAAAGCTCTGGCTAATCGCTTGATTCCCATTATGGCGGATATTATTCATCCTTTACAAATGGGGTTCATTAATGGTAGGCATATTCAGGACAATATTCTTCTTATTAATGAGATGGTCAAACTGTCTAGACAATCCAAAAATAACGCAGCTTCCATATTTATTGATTTTGAAAAAGCTTATGACCATGTAGACTGGTGTTTTTTGGAAGCGTGTCTAGTAAAAATGAATTTTGGTCCCAATTTCAGGAAATGGGTTCGGATCCTTCACACTAACGTCACTACGAGAATCCAAGTAAATGGGCTTCTCTCTCCAGGGATTAAGCTACAGAGGTCGGTCAGGCAAGGGGACCCCTTGACTCCATTCCTTTTCTTAATCATTATGGAGGCACTAGGAGCTAACCTCCGAGCTAATCGCAATTTACAACGGCTACATATCTCGGGTATTCCAGAAGAAGCTGTTCCAATTTGCTTCATGTTTGCTGATGATCTCACAGTAATGATGGACGCAACATATGACAATATGACGGAAATTCAATCATTAATGGATAAATTCTCACAAGTTTCTGACATGGTGGTCAATTGGGGCAATAAGACTCAAGGTTGGTGGATCCACTCCACAGGGGATAGGCCTCCAGAGCAACCTAGAGTGAGATGGTTACCATTAGACGCCCCAAGTCGTATTCTGGGAGTTTCTCTCACGGCAGTAGGGAAACCAATGACTCATGATGGTTGGGTATCGAAACCGGCAATTGATAAAATGCATCAATGGAAGAATCGGCAGACCTCCATATTTGGGAGAACACTCATAATCAATAATGTAATTCTAGCATCTATACGGTACAAATCTGCTCTGTGGTCCATAAGTAACACACATACCTAAATCCTACAGAGACAGGTCACAACCTTTTTATGGAGAACTAATCATGAGCAGGATAAGGTAATCCCTAGAGTGGCGTGGCGGTATTTGATTCAGCCCAAAGCCAGGGGAGGTCTAGGGATACTTTACCCTAATCTGCAGTACCAAGCTCTAGCCATACAATGGATTAAAAAACTAATCCTATTCTATGAGTTACCATGGCAATTTATGGCACTTGAACAAATTCGTAGACTAGCACCAGTCTCAAGTGAGGACATACATCCTCTTTCATGGGTTGAAGATCGCTTTTGGACTATCCCCAGGGCAAAAACAGGGGGGAGTGGAGAGGGAGAAAGGGAGGAAGCGAAAAGGGATGTGGTCCTAGATAATATGTGGGTAAAGTTGTTGAAAATATGGAGACGCTTACCATTACCTGATAGACCCTTTCCTACGAGATACGAGGAGATCCTTCGGCAACCACTTTTTGGTAACAGATGGATCACTGACCTAAATGGTTGTATCTTTAATAGTTCCTCTCCCCCTTGGAGCCAGTGGGTTAAAAAGGGGGTTACACGTATCAAGGATATATGGGATCCGGGAAGGAAGGACTGAAAAACGGAGGATCAGCTGAGACAACCCCTTCGATATGCTCATCATCTTAATACTAGCTTGGAACAGATAATTTTTTCCATTCCCTTAGCCTGGGTTTCAGCTCTCAAGAGAGGGCCTAAGATCAAGGAGGGGGATTGGGTAGTTTGTGTCCAAACTAATGGGCAACAGGTATTGGGATAGGTAGTGCACAAATCTCAGCAGGGGGCTTTTGTGAGCACTTGCAAAACAAATAAGGATTTTTTCTTGATTCAACCCACTTCCGATCCAGTTGAACTGTTCCCTTTTTCATATTTGTATAGAATTAGGGTTCTCTTCATTTCATCAATCAAAGGGTGGAGAGCTTTTCATCCGGAAATACCCATCCCGGAACTCCCCCTCGATCCAGCAGAATGGATATGACATACATCCAAGAAAGGGCAACCCAGGTCATTACAAACACTAACAGTAAAAGCGGCCTATAGGCTACTAAGACCGAGAGTGGATATTTCTGCAATTCTTTGGGAAAGATGGGCTAGATACCTCAATCTGGATCTAAACCCAATCAAAAAGATAATTTTTTTTAATAAAATCAGACAGCGACCAACCAAATTTTCTTCGCTGCAATGGCAAATTGCCCATCGCTGTCTACCTACTAATGATTGGATCATAGACCGCACCTCACTGGAACAAAAAGGTTTAGCCCTTCCCTGATGCAAGTCATGTGTTTCGAAATTTCCCAGCAAAAGATGTAGAGAAACTATTGAACACATTTTTATGCAATGTCCTGCCTCAGTTCTATTATGGAGGAGGTGGGACTGCGTCTGGAGGGAGCTGACTGGGTTGGACTGGCCTTGGGATGGAAAGTCATTCTTGTAGGCCATTGGTTTCCACAGGACATCATACTCACGACGTTTCAATCTATTTTTTTTTAAATTGGCAGAAAAGCAGTGGTTTGGGTCCTATGGTACAAACGATGTGTCCTGAAAAGGGAAGATGTATTACTGGATGGATCAAAAATTTCTGAATGTATTATTCAATTCTTACAAACAGAAATTAGAGCTCACTAAGATGGGCTATGCTCCAAATTATACAAATTGCAAAGGAAAAAGGATATTCAATTATTAATTCAGGAGTTTGTGATGGACTGGCTGAGGGGTACAGGGGAAAGGAATCTGGGAAAAGTGAATTGGCCAGGGGGAGAGGGGTCGAAAGTCTCCTTCAAAAGAGATTTCCAGCTCTGTTTCAAAAACTGGTTCTCACTACGACCAGGAGCCTCGCTCAGGGACCCTAGAGATTTCGCTGATCCCTTTCCTTCATCTCACCTTGCGCTGGTAGAGATACCTGGAACAGTATGAAAGAGGTTTGGATGTTATTGCTTGGTTTGTCATGTTAGAACCGGCGGCTACTATTGTTGAAGAGGCAGACATCTTTTTCTTTTTCATCCTTTTTAGCATAAATTGGTGCTCGGGTCCCTTTGGGTCTCGTAAAAAGCGAATCTGGGTAAGGCTCCCAGAAATTTGTTTTTGTTTCCGGGAAGACTGTGAGGACCCCGGCCTCTTTATTGTCACTTCAATATCAGCCTTGGGCACTGGGCCCATTTTTCTTTAAAAAAAAA
>BFEA01000281.1:185126-214971 GCA_003427395.1 Chara braunii | reverse complement strand
AAAAAAAAAAAAAAAGAAAAAAAAAGGAGAAGCAATCCTCGTTTAAGGGTGACCAATAGGGGGAGGTGGTCCAACGCAGGGGAGAGAAGCACTTCCACCATTTGGAGCAAGGGTAGCAAGGCAGCAATCAGAAAACCGACATTTAGCCGCCTATGTGATAATCGTTGAGATGCAGTCAGCGATGTCCTTACCCATGAAAAAAAAAAAAAAAAAAAAAAGATGTCCCTACCCATGGGAAAATTGGATCACGTGGACGAAGATATATGTGCGCGCATCCGTCGACGAGTGTCGTTGCGCTCTCATTGCCGTTAGTCGAAGTGCAGTTACAGAGGGTGGCTGCATTGTGGTTGAGTCAATGTCAGGCTGTAGAATTGTGTTCCGGTCTATGATAAGTATAAGTGGTAGTCCATCTCCGCAGGGGACCGTGCCCAACAAAAGCTTAAACAACCTAAGCCTGTGTTTTCCTTCGGCTGGGGCATAGTATACATTGTACACTGCCCATACCAATCCAGTAGACAATCATTCTGATTAGTCATCATCTAGCTCTATTTCATGACCTCAATCATCCACTCTGACATCCTAAAGCATCCTAAATGATCCTCAATCATCCCAAATTATCATAAATTACCATCAATCGCCAATCATCAATGTATTTTCATTATAAGGGGCACTGGGCCCGGTTCCCAGCACGTGCTGCTCCCCACGAATAGATTGGCACAATTTTCTTTAAAAAAATAAAAAAAAGAGGTCCATCATCCATTTAAAAAAACACCCAGATCTATAAGCCCAAAGACTAGGAGTTGGGCACAAAGAAAAAGTTGTAGGGTTACTCTCCCATTGTCATTGTCCAATCACACAGTAATGAGCCTTTGTTGCCTAGATGGGTTTCCCACCACGGACCCAATGGATACAACTCTAGTTCAAGTTTGCTCTTCACGGGGTCTCTCATTTCATCCAACCATTGGAGCTCCCACTGGTCCCTCGTGCTAACTACTCTTATAATGACTACACTCGACTAACGCTCCCACCAGTGATGGTAGTCTTAGTTCCTAACGACTTATCCGTCTACTTGAATCCTGGTGGAAAGTATTAGTAGGGTTTTTTTTTTTTTTTCCATCTGGGGAGAAGCTCCAGTCTATTGGTGGGGAGAATCACCTGCTGGAAAACGGGTCCAGCGTCCCTTATACATTTGGAATTGAAATACATCAGAAACCGTATTCAGAAGGTCTCGCCAGCATTGATTACCCTGGGAATCAGGGGATTGACTGAGCAAGGTACTGGAAGGAGGGAGGAACCTTTTCACCCTGCAACCAGCGCCAAATATCCACTGTTACTTGCTAGCTCCCCCCTCCATACTCTCTTGCTTAAGGCGCTGCAGTCAAGAAAAAGAAAATGCATGTATTTGATCGACGGAGCCAGCCTCCCCGGGGGGTTCCAGGGACGGGTCTTTTATATGCTAGCAAAGGTGTGTAGAGAGTGTAGAGAAGACATCAGGTCAAGGTTTCTGTCAAGGAGAGGGCATGGGGCGGGAAAGGGTCTGGAAAATCCTTGGGGGGGCGGAGTGGCAATGAGGGTTCAATGTTAGTCCAGTCATTGAAAAGTAAGCGGCAGTCCCTTATTTCTTCCAAATCTCTCTGTTCCTCTCTCTTGTCTCCGCTCCATTCTACTTTTGTTATCCATCCTTATCTCTCTCCGCCTACCCAGTCTGTGCAGAATACTGTGATCCGTCTCCTGATGTCTCCTCGTTGTTGAAAATGGTATAGCCGTGCTTTTGTGTCTTGCCATCTTTGTGTGAGTCCGAAATGTATCTGTTGTCGAATCTGTTCGGTGATTTCTGGCTCCTCCACTCTCACTTTTTCCGAGGCAAGCACACATCGCTGCCACCAGAGTGTCCATATTACTACTCTCCTTCCGAGTTTGAACATATTTTTTTGTGAAGGTCGAGGGAGCTTATGCCTGTAGCCAGTGACCAGCCAGTATGGCTTGCCAGGACCAAGGCCATGGAATTGCGGATCCCATCTTTCTCCAAATGTGGTCCCACCATCTTCATATGAATTGAGCGATAGGGCATTGCACGAAGATGTGTTCGATAGTTTTCATTTTTTTGTTAAATGGAAAGAGGCTCTGGCATCTGAGGCACCACGGGAGCAGCAGACCCTGCTCTAGATTAGTGCGGTCAGTCAGCCAATCATTTGTTGGTAAGCAGTGGCGGGCAATTCGCCATTGTAGGGAAAAGATTTTCATAGGTTTGACTTTTTGTGCTTGGAACCATTTAATTGGAGATAGTAGGGAGCGGTCCACGTTTAGGTGTCTAGCCCAGCGGTCAATCACTATGTCTTTGAGCCGTCTTTTGGGTCTAAGCATTTTGTAGGCTGATTTGGGCGACAGCTGGTGCAGGCTAATACATCCCCCTTTGGAACCTTCCCTTCTTGGGGAGGGTTCCCATGACCAATCTGTTGGGTCCAGGGCCAGGTCCTGTATTGGTCTGAAGGGTTGGAACACCTTTCTCTGTCCTTTCTCTTTTAGAACTCTCACCCTGTACACAAAAGTTTTTTCCTTTCATTCGAAGGGGGCTCTGCTATCTTGAAAAACGTCTGCTCTGGTGATTACATAGTGTTCAACCAGAACATTCTGGGGTGACACCATATGTATCAGTCCTATCCTTTGTGGAGGTTCCGTGCCTGCTACCCATTCACCTTATTTTAGGGAGGGGCGTCGTTTAAGAATTTGATACCATGCAAGGGGGATAGTCTCGATCAGGTTCTCAAGATGCTCATCCAAATGGTGGTAGTAGCGTAGGGTTCCTCGCAACTACTCCCCTGTTTTCCAATCCCCCTCGTCTTAATCCCAAAGATCCCTCACCCTGAGCACCCCTCATTAACCCAACTTTTCCAAGGAGCGGAGGAGCTAATCATAGCACAACCCCTCAAGTCTGTCACCCATCGGTTTCCAAACAACGGTTGCCTATAGACTTCTTCCCAGCAGTCCAGGTGGGTTCTATTAGGGAGCGGAAGTCTACGCCAAGTTTCCAGCAAGGATGGTAAAAAGTTGTCTAAAATCTGGCCACCTCCCTCCAGCCCCTCCCTTCCTTGGGGGAGCTTACGTGGGATCACCCAGTATCGGTCCTCAAGCCATATCAGGGGGTGAATGGTTTGGGGAGCCTCTGGGGCCAGTTGAGCCAAACGTTCCAAAGCCAAAGTGCACCAGGGACACTAGGGGAAAAAGATGAGTTTCTTAATCCATCTTAGGCGTAGCGCTTGAACTTGCGTGGCTGGGTCCATTATTCCCAACCCTCCCCCCGCCTTAGGTTGGATAATTGAATCCCACGCCATAGGAAGGTTGTCGCCTTTCTCTTTAAGCTTTTTAAGGCAGTTCTGCTTAGTGGCCACAGTAAGGATTTATACCATAAGGAGGCGAAGACCACATTGTTGATAACAAGGGCGCGGCCAAAGAGAGATGTGTGTCTGTTTCTCCAGTTATCCAGCTTTCTTTGTGCCGGAGTATTGATTCATTCATCGTTGGCCGAGGGGCGTCCTTCTGTGGTCATGGAAACTCCTAAAATTCTTACTAGGGCCTCTAATGGCATCCATTGAATACTTGGGGACTCAGGGGGGCGTCCCCTTTGGTAGTGAATCCATCACCCTTGAATTTTGCTCCCCCAATTGACTGTCATGTCGAAACTTTAGCGAATTTTTCCATCATTAGCTGAATTTCCTTCATATTATTATGAGTGGCGTCAGCTAAGACTGTAAGATCGTCGGCAAAGAGGGAACACACTGGAATTGCTTCCTCCGGGATGTGTGAAATTCGAATTCTGGTGATATTTTTGTTTGCACGGAGGTTCGCGACTATTGCTTCCATGATAACTAGGAAGAGAAAATGAGCGATCGGATCCCCCTGACGAACTGAACGTTGTAGTCGTAAAGGGGGAGCTATACACCCGTTGACTTGGATGGAGGTGGTTGCATTCTGATGCAGGATCTGGACCCAATGACGTAAGATTGGCCCAAAATTCATTTTTCCATGCACTTATCTAGGAAAAGTCAGTCCACATGATTATAGGCCTTTTCAAAATCAATGAAGACCAGTGTTGCGTTTTGGCGGGAGTGCCTCGTGAGTTGGAGTATCTCATGGATTAACATAATATTCTCCTGTATATTCCTGTTTTTCATGAAACCGGTTTGGGAGGGATGGATGATGTCTTCCATCACCGGGATCATTCTGTTAGCTAGGGTTTTAGACAACATTTTATATATTACTGTGAGGAGTGTGATGGAACGATAGTTTCTAATGTCCATGTTGTCTCCCTTTTTATATAAGAGAGTCAGTATTCCTTGCCCCATTCTCTCACCCATTTCCCCTGTCTGTCACACTTCTTTATAGAAGTTAATGATATCCTGACTCATAAAATCCCACGTGGTCTCCCAGAATTCTTTAGGGAGACCATCTATCCCCGGTGCCTTTTCCGCATTCATTTGCAGGAGGGCTGTTCAGATTTTTTGTTTGGAGATTGAAACCTCTAAGAATACACGTTGTTGGGATGTTAATGCTTTGTTAACGGGATCCAGAAATTCACTTAGCTGTCGTTCGTAGTCCTGTACATCAGAAATATTTATGTGCGAGGCGAAAATATCTTTGTAGAATTCGTATGTTATCTTTGTGCATCAGGCCGTGGACACGGCCGAATCCGAGTCTATAGCTTGTGGTTCGTAGAACGCCTCGATCGTTGTTCTTTTAAATCGTGGTTTGGCCAGACTCAAGAAATGCGAATTCATCATACATTCAGATGTAAGTCTGGATAATCTTGCCCTTGTCTGGGTTCCTTGCCATCAATATTGTGCATGCTTCAAGAGCTGAGATTTCAGGTCCTGTATTTGGGTTTGTATCTTTGTGGTAGTTGATTCCTGCTCTTGTGAAAATAATTTTTGTTCGGCATCCATAAGATTTTTCATTATCGTGATTTATTGTTGGTATCGCTGTGCAGCTAGATGTTTGGAATATTCGTTGCATTATTTAGCCAGAAAGAATAGTCCGTTGTTAAACCAAGTGATCTGGGAATCGTGTTGGGAGCGCGTATCCTTCGAATAGTTTCAGACCTGCTGTAGATATTTTTGAAGGAAACAGACCGGAGCAGGGAGGTGTTGAGTTTATAATAGCTAGCCCCCTGATCCGGGCGTTTTCGGAAGGTCAAAACTGTCATACACATCCTATGATCCAGACCCGGGTGAGAGCTAGTCGACAATATTGCTGACAAGGTAAGCCCCCCACCCAGGTCTTCTGATGCCAAGATTAGATCGATCCTAGAGTTCGACAGTCTATTAGGGGTATTGTTCCGTAAACAAGTGAAGGCTCTTTCGGTCGGGTGACTCCGCCTGAAGGTGTCAAAGAGTGAGAGACAAGCACATAAATCACTCAGCATCCTCTCATCCTCTTCCGCGTTGTGTATAGTAGAGAGAGGAGTTTTCCACCGGTCCAACCATCTGTCGGGTGCGGCATTGAGATCTCCTGCTAGGATCAACGGGATGTCCGGGGTAGGGATTGATTCAATTTTTTCAAAAAAAATCCTTCTCTCGTGGGAGGTGTTAGGGGCGCAGATTGATATAATGCATATAATTTATAACTCCAACATGCCCAGAATTTTGACCCATCGTCCGTCTCTCTTGTCCTGTTCCCAATTAAGGACTTCTAGGCGTGATTCGGGCGGAATCCATATCGCTACCCCGACACTCCCTGGACTGGGGGCAAAAACTTGGTATCCTTGAAAGAGCCAAACTAGTTTGTGCGCCCTGTGGTGTTCTGGTGTGTCCATTAAGTTTGTTTCTTGGACACAAATAATATCCGACCATGTTCTTCCTCTCACTCCCCTTATTAGGTCCCACAACACATTGTTTTTTTCCAGGTTGCGGGATGCCAGACCATTTACATTGATTGATCGAATATTCAGGTCTGTCTGTCGGAGAGTGTGTTTCCACTTTTGATTTCTGCCATACACTACTTCCACCCAATCCATTGGAGATTGTCTGTTCCCCTTGCTCTTCCCTTCAACTGATTTGTAACGGTGGCAATTCTTGTGTTTCACAGTTTACTCCTTTGTTGAGGATGTTCTTCCTCAGAATTGTGCAAACACAGGTGAGTAGGTCATCCATCAACCAAATGTTGCTAGGTTTGATTTTTAATTGTTGGGTGTCGAGAAGTGAGCTATGTGTAAGCCACTGTAGCCCCGCTTCCTTGTTGTCTTCAAACCGTACATATAGATCTTTGTATGCCATCTTCACGTTTTCTGATGACACACTGATAAAAGTCGTACAACCTGGCTCGTAGTGGTTAATGATGAAATCCGTGACCTCGTGAGCTCGAAGTGCCCCCTCTCTCCCCATGTGTCAGCCATGCAATGTCATCCCTCCATAAGACGGGGCATATGGATCTTCCGAATCGACCAGAGATAAACCCAGTTCCCATTTTCCGGTCTTTCTCCTAATTGGGAGTACTAGTACCTTATCTCCTTCAGGTAGGCTCATATGGTACAGTCCCTTCTCAATGAGGTGTCGTATTTTTAATCGTTTGGAAGGTCTTGTTTCATGATCGCTTTGTGTGGCTGGTCGTGTGCCGTCAAGACTCAAGAGGGAGAGGAGGGGGTTTGTTTGTGTGTCCTGGACTGATCGTGCCTTCGGGCTGATCTAGCATATTGTCTGCCTGATTTGGTTCAGGGGGTTTGTCTGTGTGTCCCGGTTGATATGGCGTCTTGTCTATATGATTCGGTTCAGTTGTTCCGGGGGGCTGGAACTTGTGGTGCACAATGTTACAGATTCTCAACAGCACTTGCTGCCAGTCCGTGTCCGGTGACAGGCCTTGCCCCAAGGCTTTCTTTAGGCTGGGGCTCTCATCCAGTAGGGAGAACAACTGTATGTAGGCCTCATCCCAGTAAGACTCTGACTGTCCTGTGTATAAAGTCTGTAGTTGGCTGGTTAGCCATTCTGCCAGACCTCTTAGTTTGGTCTCTGCATCCTCTTCCCCTTGAGACCCCCAAGCTTCGGGTGTGCTGTCCGTCATTACCTCATCTGGGGGACCCCCAGATTGTTCCCATTCCATGGGTTGGGGTCCAAAGGCCTGATAGAACAGGTCCGTGGAGGGGCGTTCATTCAAGCCCCAGGTTCCGTGGGGGGTGTCCTGAAGTAGTTGATTTTCTTCCTTCCCTTTCCCTTCCCCTCCCCCTCCCCCTCCCTCCCCTCCCTCCCCTCCCTCCCCCCCCTCTCCCTTTCCCCCCTTGTGTCTACGAACAACCCTGCGATATTGTCGCCTCGCTGAAAGGGCACTGAATGAGCTGATTGACAGCTTCCCCTTCCACTGGTACGCCACTCTTAGAAGAGGCCCCTGCGTAAAGGAAGATGACTGGGTAGGGTTGCCTGACCACGAGCGGGAGGTAGGATATGTGCACCTCACAGACCACACACACGTGCTAGTTGAAACCTTCTCCATTCTAAAGGATGACTGACTGCGTTGTAACCAGCAACCCTTCATATGGAAGGACCAAAGGGAAGTTTATCGCATCAGGGTCATTACGGAGGGAGATCACCAGAGGGCGTATCGCCCAATGACTCCAATCGAGGACTTCCCCCTGGACCCTGACGAGTGGCAATGAACCCTGAATATCCCAACCAGGAAGGGAGAGGCAAAAGTGTTGGCACTATGCAACTTAAAATCTAAATCTGCTTACCGGATGCTCAGACCCAAACGCAGATTACGCGACCGTGTTGAAGACAGATGGTATCGTCACCTCAATATAGACCGCAGTCTCCTAAAACCCATCCGGTGGTTTGCACACTACAACAGAAGACCCACTAAAATTTCCGCCCTCCAGTGGCAGATTGAGCACAGGTGCCTACCAACCAATGATTGGCTGATAGACCACACCCGCCTGGAACAACAAGGGAAGGCGCTACCGTGGTGCCATAAATGCCTCCTGAGCTACCCTCGGAGAAAGAGGGCTGAGACCATCGAACATATATTCCTCCAATGCCCCGCATCAGTGCTATTATGGAGAAGCTGGGACATGATTTGGCGTCACATAGTTCCTGGGGCAGCCTGGCCATGGGACTGGAGGGCCCTTCTCTTAGGGTATTACCCTCCAACCAGGGGGACGACATTCGAGGAAAATATGTTCAGCCTAGGCAGACGGAGTATCCTGTGGACTATATGGTGGAGAAGATGTTGTCTTGAGATAGAAGGGGCGAGGGTGGAAGACGGTGAGGCCCTAGACCAAATCCGGACACTGGTCCAGCACGAGATAGTGGCCCAATGGAAGACAGTTAAAGATAAGCTCGACTCGATGAATACCTGGGAGGACATGAACAGGATCATCTCCACATTTAGCAAGGACTGGCTAGGCGGAGAGAGGGAGGGATGGGTGGCCAAGGTGTCATGGACCGGCCGCCAACCTGAAAGGGAAGCGCAGGGAGAACCCCAGACAGAGATAGTAGCGACTACCAGCTGATCTTTCACGATTGGACCACAATTGATCCCCGCACCCCGCTACGAGCTGCTCAGGACTTCGCAGATCCCTTCCCACCCCACCCGCTGGCCCTGGCCGAAATACTACCAGTTGCATGAGCCCCGGCTTTCAGCAGACGAAGCAGGCTTTATAGGTAGCGATAGGTAGCGGCCTTGCTTAAGAAAAAAAAGATAGGTAGCAACTGAGGGACGTTGGACCCAGTTTCCAGCAGGTTTCCAGGAGGTTCCCAGCAGGTTCAGTAGACTTCACCGGTGTGCCCCCCCCATATCCCTGCCTATCCCTGTCCTCTTCAGTGCATGGTCAGTACTGGTGCTATCCTTGCTTATCTCTGTCCTCTTCAATACATTGTCAGTTTGGTTTGGAAGAGTTTGGAAGAGTAGTTGGGATAAGGGATGCTGGAGAGTTATGAGACGCCTGTTTCCCCTGTTCTTCTTGGCTTACTCTTTAGTTCTTTTAGTTCCCTTAGTTCTTTTTGGCCTGCACAGTCAATCCCCTGGGCTGCTGGGTATTTAACGCTGCCAGGCCCCACAATCCTCACTTTGCTCAGATATTCTAATTTTGGTCCCACAATCCTCACTTTGCTCAGATATTCTAATTTTGGTCCCACAATCCTCACTTTGCTCAGATATTCTAATTTTGGTATATGGGACACGGGACGCCGTGAGGATAGTAGGTGGAGGGCAGGAGCTAGGGGAGGGAGGGAGATTCCACTGGTGCCCCCTGGTGGTTCTCCCGCCAGTACCCGAAGGTGCTGCAGGTTAGGTGGGAAGAGTAAAGTTAGATTTGGGATGCTGGACCTGGTTTCCAGCTCAAGGGTTTTGTACTGTTTTGTACAGATGTATTCATGGGACGCTGGGCCCGGTTCCCAGCAGGTGAGGCTCCCCACCAATAGACGGAGCGGCCCGCCAGGCAATAAATAAATAAATAAATAATAATAATAATAATAATAATAATAATAATAATAATAATAATAATAATGAATACATCAACAAATCTAATAGATCCATGCTGTATATCTCCAGGCCTACTGATTTTCACCAGATCCAAGTCAGGGCTCTGTCTCACATGTCTCACACTGAGCTACCTCAACGTCATTTGTGGGACCCTAGCACTCGGGCCCAAGTCCCACTCACCCTTTAGGAGCGTTAGCTGTAGTTTGAGAATCTGTTCGATTTCCGATCGATGATCGTAGGCGCCAGTCATTCTATTCTTTTTAAAAGAACCAAAGATAGGCTTGCCCAAAAAAAAAGAAAAAAAAAAAAGAAAAAGAAAAGGAAAAAAAAAGAAAAAACAAAGAAAAAAAAAGGAACAAAAAAACCTAATTTCATTCTGACTTTTGATTGCTGAGATTGACCGTAAGAGCTGAAGAATTTTGGCAAGAGGGACCTGGGCCCAGGGCCGAGGTCCCACTTGCAAAAAGGAGAGGATCGAGCTCCTGAATCTGGATGTGTTTTAAGCACAGATGCGGAAAAGCAGTTCAATCTCGATTTCCTGCACATCTCCATTAACTCGTCCAGATTCAGGCATTCGATCCGATCCTCTTTGCTAGTGGGACCATTCACCAGGTGTGAGGATTACCCCCTACCTAATTCAAATTCTCAATTTTATGGACGCCCCACCCACCCACCCATCCACCCACCTACTACCTCAACTGTCCACACACACTGGGACCAGTTGATTCCCATACATAGGTCCTCGCCACACAGCACACCGAACGAAAACGAAGAGAGCGCATCTGCCGACAAAAGGTGGCAAAATACACTCATTACTATTTACAGCAAACCGATGAACCTGGCCATTATCTGCCGGAAGATGCACTCATTTCGTTTTCCATTTCGTGTGCCCTGCGGCGACACCCATATAGGTGTCAGAGACTGGGACCGACCGCAACTGTCTAAAAATGTCAAGATGAACAGGTGGGTAGTCCCACTAGCAGCCTTGAGTTTCTTGGACGCCCGTGTTTGTGGCGATGTGCAAAAAATGGCTTTGAGTTTCCTCAACCGCACATCTCCACAAACACGTCCAGATTCGGGCGTCGAGGAAAATTGACCCTGGAAAATGGCTTTTGAGTTTCCTCAACTGCACATCTCCACAAACACGTCCAGAGTCAGGCATCGAGTAAAGCTGACGCTGCTAGCGGGAGGAAACACTATGCTGCTAGTGGAAAGAGGCCCCAGGAGAGGAGGAGCAACTCTAGATTTCCGCACCTGCCTCGTGGCACCCCATCAGTGGTAGAGAGATTGCAAGATCTATCTCCTCGGCGAGAGGGGTCGAAGGGAAATCCCAATCATCCATAGAATCACAGGAGAAAGGGCCTCAGTCCACTGTTTCAACGTGTGACAGGTATCTGGACTGAAAATTGCACCAGGTACATTGGGACTGATTGAACATTTTGAATGCAGTGCAACAAAACCACAATCCAGATTTTTTTTTTTTTTTTTTTTTTTTTTTTTCGTAGCACAACATTTATGTAAGCAGTGTATTAGCACAACATTTATATAATCCAGATTCATTTTGAATGTTGTGCAAAGGAGCAAGTCACAGAAACCGTCATCCATGGGAAATTGATAAATCTCCACCTATGTTGAATAAATAAATAAATAAACAAAAATAAATAAATAAATAGATAAAAGTTAATTAATTAAAATAAATAGATAAATCTCCACCTCCATCTGCTGGTTCCACTCAGTCCCATTCCCTCCTCCCAACTCTAGTTATACTTCTGCGAATCTTCTCTCTTTTGCGAATCTTCTGGTTGTTTTCACCCCTAGACTTCACAAATCGTTTTTTCGGATTTTTTTCCCCTTTTTTATATTCGTAGACTTCGCAAATCTTTTATTCTTTTTTTTTTACTTTGTTCCCTTTCCTTTTTGAGATATCATTGTCAAATTTTACCCGCGGCCGCCCCAGGTAATTCAGAATTACCTGTCTTGTTCTTGTCCTTGCTTTTGTTTGGTCTGTAGTTTTTCTTGATCTAACCTTGTTGTCTACCTCCCTACCACTTCCTCCTTGTAAATATGACTATGATTCTTTTCTTTTCTTTTTTTTTTCTTTTTTTCTTTTTTTTTTTTCTCTTTTTTTTTTTGTGTGTGTGTGTGTGTGAATGGGAAAAGCCAAGGCTCCACGCTAGGCGAGGTGTTAAGAGCAGAGCGCCCGCTCCTAGCGGGCCACCTGGATATGACTTTGATTCCAATAACTCAATTCACCGCTGCTCACAATCTTCTTTTCCATTGAAGCCCTCTCCCTTCCTGCTCTGGGTCTGGCGATGGAGAAGATAAGTTAAAAAATCTGTGTTGGAATATACGTGGTTTGCGCTCACGACAAATGGCCCACTAAATATGTCTCTTCTCAAAAGTGTGGCCATAAATAATGGTGTGCTGCAACCGTTTGTTTACAAGAGACTAACCATGCCAGATCAGCATGCACTCAGCGTCCAGCTGTCCTGGTGGCGTGGCACCCAGTTTTTTTTTTTGCACCCAGTTTTGAGCACCAGCCACAGGTACAAAGGGGGGTGTGACAATCTTTTTCACACCCAATCTGCCTACCACCATCAGGAACTATTTTTGGGACTGCAAAGGTACTCAGTGGATCTGGGTGTCTTTTTCTTTGGTTTATTATTTCCAAAGGCATGCTAAATTCTTAGATACAGATCAATTCTAAAATTCAGTCCAAGTACCCTACTAATACTTTTCCCAATCCCTCCCCACAAGTTACCCAGAGGGATCAGCGCCCCAATCACAATCCCCTCACTCCCCGGAAGAACTACTAAAAGAAATGAGGGATTTACAGAAACAGAAAGAAAACCCAATCAGACAACCTCAGACCTCTACCTGGGCAGACAAACTCAAAAAGATGTATTCGGGTCAAACCCTGTCGTGAAGAGAGATGGAGAGGGAGAAGGCAACCTGGAAATCCCCCTGGATAACCTGACCACAGCGTCGGCCTTCTTCCTGGCGAAATTTTGGCTATCACGGAAGATAAAATAATCAGCCAAGGAGGGAAAAAACAAAGGGTAAAAGCTCTCCCAGGCGAAGTGATCAAAGAGAGGGATGCAATCTACTCACGCCATGCAAGCACATGGGTGTTTTATGACGATGCTGCTTAAAAAACCACCAATGATAAGGTAGGATGGATAACGAAAAAGCTCACAACCCTCAAAGGTTCCGAGGAAGGCGCCCGTGACTTTTTTCTAATCCAGCCTATCTCATCATCAGTGGTTACAGTGGTTTGCATGTTTGATTCAGATAAGAGGATCATGGACTCTTGGCGGAGTATACCCTGCGGCCGTTCGGAGGTACCCCCCCCCAAAGCAACAGAGACCAAAAGATAAAAGGGACCAGTTAATGTCGGATCATTGTTGGGTGGAGTTCCGCCACGTGCCCATCGAAATCAAAGGGGCCTTTGTACAAGAACTGGCCCAAAAATTCGAAATTGTCGACTTCATCGATCCCTTCCCTCCCCCCGTGGCCCCAAGGGATGATTATCTTATGGTGGCCCTCGACCTACCAAAAGGGCACATCTTTACCATTGATGATGTGATTCCCTTCCGAGTAGGAGAAAGAGATTTCAAAATTCACACAGCACATAAAACGAGGCCCTGGTGTTACAATTGCCAGGCTTACGGTCACCTTCCAACAGAATCGGACTGCCCTCACCATCCGGCCAAAAAGATTAGATCCACTGGGCGTCTCCTGCGCGAACCGTTCAAAGACACCCGATGGAGAACGGTCGATGTCGGACACGAAGGCTGGGTTTATGTGGATGAGCCACGAGAAGGAGGTGGGGTAAGGGGTTGGGAATGGGAGAAGGGTGAACCAGTGAACTGGACCACCAAACCTCCGGATCAATGGTCCCCCCCAAAACCGGTGGAGGCGCGAATGGACAAGACTGTCAACCCTCCCCCCAAGGAAACAACCCACAAACAACAAAATAGGCCCGAAGCAGGGGAGCCTGAGCTTCGAATTGAACCCGGGCCTCAGGATTTCATCACCCCATCGGACCTGGGGGAGATATGGCAACCTCCGGCCCCGAAGAAAAAAACTTACCCCCGAAAAAACACAGATTTAGAGCAAAGAAGGAAGCTTTAGAAGATCAGAGAACAAATTTCAGGCTCTAGCAGACACAAATGACATCCAGCCGCAGGTATTGGAACAGAAAGAATTGACCAGAGGGAAGGAGAGAAGCATGACTCAAGAAAGGGTGAAACCCCCAGCAGGAGTCTCTCCGCGCTCTTCCAATTTCTTGCCTCTGTGTCCCAGAGGTCCCCAAACCTTCGTACACCGTGTTTCACCCAGCCCTTCCATGGTGAGTCTGACGCGCACCGTACACACCCTTCGGCATCCGATATTAGGCGGTTTCCGAATAGGGGTTGCCTAAAGATTTCTTCCCACCTCTCTGGAACAGGCCGGTTGGGGGGGGAGAGCTTCCTCCATGTACGTATGAGACACACCCAATATCTATCGGTAGGGTCCCCATTGCTGTACTTCCTGGGTACCCTCCAGTACCTGTCTTCCAGCCATACACAGGGATCAATTTCAGGTGGAGATTCCGGGGCGAGGTCAGAGATCTGTGTCAGGGCAAGGGGGACCCATGGGGAGGACGGTGAGAAGATGATAAGTTGAAGCCAGCGAATCGAGAGGGTCTGGAATTGTGTGGCCGGGTCCACAATTCCTAGACCGCCTTTATTCTTGGCTTGGATCACCGAGTCTCACGCTACTCGGCTTATGGCGTGGGTGATGTTGCTATCACCTCTCCACAGAAGGACGCCAACTGTTGTTTCAATGTCTCGAGTCCTCCATTACTCATAGACCACAAAATTGCCTTATACCACAGTGTGGCCAGGATCACATTATGGATGACAAGTGCCCGCCCAAAGATGGATGTGCGCTTATTGTTCCATTTTTCAAATTTAATCTGTGCTGGTCCAGTCAGCCACTCGTCGTTCGATGTTGGCCTTCCTTTACCAGTGATCAGTGCCCCTAGAATTCTCAGGGGGTCCTCAGGGGGGAACCATGTGATCCGCGGGTTTTCTGGAGGTCTGCCCCCTTGGTGGTGCATCCACCATCCCATAGTCTTTTGTCCCCAATTTACAATCATGTCTGACAGACGGCAAAATTTGTTCATAAGGTGCTGGATTTCTTCCATGTTAGCCTCGGTTGCTTCTACCATTATGGTAAGGTCATCGGCAAACAAGGAGCAGATAGGTACTGCCTCTTCCGGGATATTCACTATCTTAATGCGTGTGAGGTCTTTGTTCTGTCGCAGATTAGTTGATAGAGCTTCCATAATAACCAAGAAGAGATAGGGGGCAATGGGGTCCCCTTGTCTCACTGACCATTGAAGTTCGGGTGCCACAAACCCATTGACCTGAACACAGATTGTGACATTATTATGGAGGATCTTGACCCAGCGCCGGAAGGCGGGTCCGAAGTTCAGTTTTTCCAAGCACATGTCTAGAAATTCGCAGTCCACGTGGTCATATGCTTTTTCGAAGTCTATAAATATAATGGCCGCATTTGCCTGTTTTCGGCGCGTCAATTGGACCACGTCATTGAGCAGCAGAATATTTTCTTGGATATTCCTGTCGGACATTAACCCCATTTGGGCTGGGTGAATGACCTCCTCCAATATTATCGCCATGCAGTTGGCTAGTGCCTTGGAAAACATTTTATATACCACTGTGAGTAGCGTAATAGGTCTATAATTTATGATGTTCCTTTTATCGTTTTTTTTATATAGGAGGGATAACACTCCTTTCCCTACAGTATCCCCCATCTCCCCGGCCTCCCAAACTTTCTGGTAATACTCCCAGAGGTCGGTACTGAGATCCGTCCACATGGTTTCCCAAAATTCTTTGGGGAAGTCGTCGATACCAGAGGTATTCTCTTCCTTCATTTGGAGGAGCGTTGTCCATATTTCTTCTTTGCTCAGCTCTGTTTCTAGTTTGTCTCGCTGTTGAGGAGATATATGTTGGTTCATCGGGAGTAGGAAGTCATGTATTTCCCGAATCCTTTCTTCCCCGCGTGGGGATAGGAGTTGGGAGGTGTATAGCTGTTTGAAGAACTTCCTGGTGATTAATGTGCAGTGGGTCGTGTCAGTGGCAATGATGGTGTTGTCATCAGGGTCGAAAAAAACTTCGATGACTGTTCGTCGTGCTCGTGCGGTGGCCATGGAGAAAAAGTGAGTGGCCATGGAGGCCTCGTAGGTAAGTTTAGTCATTTTCCCTCTGATTTGGATTCATTGCCATCTATGCTATACATACTGTAGAAGTCGGTCTTTGGTGTTTTGGATAGAGTCTATGAGATGCAGTGATTCCTATGCGGAGGTGAAGTGTTGTGACTCTGCCTGTTTTTCCAGGGTTATTAGTTCGTTGTGGGTGGTCATTTCAAGTTGTTGTCGCAAGGCCGCTTTGGCTTTGGAGAAGTCCTTGCATTTTCTGGCCAGAAACACAAGGCCGTTGTTGAACCATTCGAGGTGGGACTCAAAAAGGTGCTTTTGCTGGCGCCAGAATTTCCATTCGTGTCTTATCATTTGTGAGAATGACAAGTCCTTAAGCAGGGAGGTATTTAATTTATAGAAACCTGGTCCTTGATCCGACCTTTTTCTCATTGTTAGTATTATCCCGCAAGTTTTGTGGTCGAGGCCCGGGTGCAGGCTGCGTGGGAGGATCATTGCCCATCGCAGGGCTCCCTCCAAATCATTGGACAGTAGGATAAGATCGGTTCGAGATTTGGATAGGCGGGCCGGGTTGCCGTCCCGAATGCACGTGAAGGCCCGTACTTGGGGGTGCAAGCGTCGGAATGTATCGAAGACTGAGAGAGTCTCACAGAGGTCTGCTAACATTTTCTCGTCCTCCAGTGCTGCAAAGGAGGGTGATTCTTGGGGGTTCCATCTGTCCAGGCCCTTGTCCGGGGTCGCATTGAAGTCTCCTGCTATTATTAGAGTAGATACAGAGGATAAAGAGAAGTTCGAGTTCTAACATTCCCAGGACCGAGGCCCAACACCCTTCCACCTCGTCCACAACCCAGTGAAAAGGTTGGAACCTAGAGTCAGGAGGGATCCAAATTGCCACCCCTGCGGATCCTGGTCTCGGCGTGTGGGCTGTAATGGCCGTATGAGGCCATATTAGCTTATGGGCCCTGTTATGGTCAAGGTTGTTTTGTAGATGAGTTTCTTGTGTGCAGATCACGTCCGGCCAACGTCTGACTCCTATTCCTCTCAATTGGTCCCAGATGGCCTGACACTTTTCTGGTCTACTCGATGCCAAGTCATTGACATTAATAGAACGCAGGTCTAGGTCAGTTGAGTCGACGCATTTTTTCCATGCCGCGTTCCTACAGTATAACGTACTGAGGTTGTCCATTGCTCAGTGTCTACCCCCCTGTCTGCCCCCTTGTCTCATAATGGATGCCAATGCCTGACGTCCCATCTATCCAAATGTAGAATTCGTTTTCGCACTATCCGGCAAAGGCATTTACATATATCATTCTCGGACTACTAATCGCCGACTTTTATTTTTGCGCATTGAAGGTCCAGGAGGGCGTTGTGGTTGTACCATCCCAGGTCGGCGGATTTGTTGGGTTCAAAGAGCATGTAGAGGTCATTCCTAGCCATCTGTTCATCACAGGCGCCAGATCTCGTGCCAAATCTCATACCTGCTATAGCCCCAGGGGCGAAGTGCTTGGGGATGAAGGCGGACATTTGGTTGGTGAAGACCCTATCGCTCTCCTTGCTGTTACCTTCTTGGGGCGAGAACTCCCACCCTTGTAGTGTCACGCCCCCATATTCCCCTTTCGGGGAAAGACCCATCTCCCATTTCTCGTTCATCTTTCTAAGGGGGATTACAAGAACCTCATTCAGCTTAGAAAGTGGCATCTCAAAGAGACCCCTTTCAATGAGTTGCCTTAACTTGAGTCTTCGGAAGGTCAGTCCTTCTTCGGATGTTCCTGCGCCTTTTGCCCCCGGCCGGCCTTTCTCTTTCTGTGTGGGAGGGTGAAACCGACTCCGGGCGACGGCCAAAATTCGTTGGAAGGCATCTGCCCATGTTAAACGGGGAGGGGGGTTGGAAGTTAGCACGGTCCTTAGGGAGGGGCTATTGTTTAAGAGTCCCACCAGCTCCACATAAGACTTATCCCAGTACTCCTCCCCCTCATGCGGACAGTCCGATTGGAGGTGCTTGAGTATCCAATCTGCCACAATTTGGATTTTCTGATCCAAACTCATTTCATGCGGAGGGGCGTCGGGGTCTATTGGATCATTAGGGGGTTCTTCCATCTCCACGTCCGGAGGGGGGGGAGTTGTGTCCACCTCCATCTGCTGTGCTCCAAAGGCATCCAAGCAGAAATCGGGAGTCAGTGGACGCACCTCCTCTTGCATGGGTTGTTGTGGTTGCTGCGGTGTTGGGGGCTGTTGTTGTTCCTGTTCGGGCCTACCGGGCAGCAGGGCGTGCGGTTATTGTGTCGGTCTTGCCTGCTGCGTTTGCTGTAACTGTTGTTCCTCTTGTTGCGGGGTTGGGGACTGTGGGGACTGTTGCCGTTCCTGATCAGGTTTGTCGGGCAGCAGGATGTGCGGTTGCTGTGCGTTTTGTGCCTGCTGTTTTTGTTGCATCTGTTGTTTCTCCCTCGCCAACTGCTTCAGGCGTGTCCTCTGAGGGCTTTGCAGAAAGTGCGTTTTTTGTTCCTTGACACCTTCTATTGCATTCATGCTTCCGTCCTTGGCCACTTCTGTCGCATTCGTGTCTCTGTGCCCCCTTGTCGTATCTATGTCTGTGTTCTCCCCGGGGCCCGGTGCCCGGTCATGGTCCCAGGATAAATTTCCCGGGGGCCGGTCGGGTGTTGTCGAGTCTTTGTCTACCTGTTCAGGGATCTGCCCATCCTGACGATCTCTTCCCAGCACAACATCCCCATCTTCTAGACATGCAAAGCGGCTGTCATTGATGCCTGTCCCTGTATCTGCCTCTGATGATTTCTTCTGTGGACTCGCTTTTTCTTTCCTTCCCACAGCTACCCAGGTTTCCTGTTTCTTGGACTTTACAGGGGAGACCTTTCAAGGGTTTGGGTGGGACCCATGTCGCCGGTGGCTGTGATGCTGTTTTCGGGTCGCCTTGTCCCTCCCAAGAGCAACCTGTGATTTTCCCGTCGTTCCCTCCTAGTGCATCAATGTAGACCCATCCCTCATAGCTTGGGTCAATTGCCCGCCACCTGGACTCATCAAAAGGATCCTTCCTAAGTTGCCCGGTGGGCTTGGCCGTACTTGAGGGGTGTCGGGGGCATGCCATGTCCGTATACAAGTGGCCATAGGCTTGGCATTTGACGCACCATGGCCTGAGCTTGTGAGCAGTGTGGATCCGGTATACTTTTCCTCCCACGCAGAAGGGGATAACGTCATCAATCGAGAAGATGTGTTCGTCTGGGAGGTTGATGGCTAGCATCAGGTAATCGTCCCTCCGGGCCATGTGGGGGGGTAGTGGGTTAATGAAGTCTACCACATCGTACTTCTCGGCGAAGTCCTGGACGAATGCTGCTTGGATCTCAATCGGGATGTGTCGGAACTCCACCCAGAAGTGCTCTCTCATCATATGCTCCCTGTGATCCTCTGGCCGTTGTGGTTTAGGGGGGGCCCAGGGGTAGATACGGACTTCTGACCTTTCGCAGCGGAGGGACTTCCAATTATCCATTGTTTTTTTTTCCTCTTCTGCAACGCACAAAATCGTGATGACAGAGGCTGATGCGGGTTGGATCAGGAACAGTTCGCGTGCGCTCGCTGGAGATCCTTTGAAGGCCGCTAAGCGTTCCCTGATCCAGCCAACTTTGTCATTCGTGGACTTGAAGGCCGCATCATCGCGGAAGGCCCAATTACTTGCATGACCGGCATACAGTGTGTCCCTCGTTCTAACCGCTTCCCCTGAGAGAGTTCTGACGACTGTTGTTCTGCCAGCCTGCTGCAGGATCTTTTTTTCCGGGGGGGGCAGGAGGCGGGACAGGAAGAATGCCCCAGCAGTTGTTAAGTTTCTCACGGGTATTTTCCACCCCTCCTCCCTTCCCTTGCTGCCATCATCCTTCCTGCGTTGAATCGTGATGGTGTCCAGGGGAGGGGGTCCCCTCACTCACTCAGCCCAAGTTTGGGTCGGCTGGTTGTGGGGGGTCGAGCTGGAGGAGGCAAGTGAGCTGTGCGTGATCGAAGTGTTGGAGGATCCCGTGTGGCATTCGCTAAGGGATTCCTTCTCCTTCCCTAGTGTTTGTTCCCCCCCAGCGTCGATTCCCGGCTTTTGCGGGGGATCCAGGTTCATCCTCACCTCCCTGTCTTTCCCTTTGTCTCCTAATAGGCGGTTCTGGGCAAAGTGTTTCGCCACCTCCCTGTATAGGAGCATCGAGTCTAGTTTCCGGTGGGCACGCTGATGCCTTACATTCATCTTGACACGCTTGTTGTTGAGGTGTATGTAGACTGAGTAAGGTGGGCGTGGGTGGGGGTGTATGTAAAGCGGTTAAGGTGGGCGGCCGCCTTCTCTCTCTTCTTCTTCTTCTTCTTCTTCTTCTTCTTCTTCACGTTTTTCCAAGATTCTCCACCTTGTGGGACTCAGTTCCCACTCCTCCTCCCTGCTGCCACTCAGGGACTCATCTCAGGCTCCTCGTCTTCCCAGATACTCTATTGCAGTGCGCGCTGAGCTACGTGTCCGTCTCTCTCAGGCCACGTGTCAGATCTCAGTAGCCAGACTTATTATTATTATTATTCCGTGTCCCTCAACATCCTTTTTTGTGTTGGGGGATAATTTTGCAAAATACCCCCAAAACTATGCTACCAGCCGGGCCGCCCGGGTCACCTTATTTTCCCAGGTGCCCCGGTTGTGCAAGGACCAGAGAAGGTCCCAGCCCCCCCTTAAAAAAAAACTATGTTATGCAGAAAAATAAACTGCACAATTTTTTTTATTTTTAATCCAAGGGGCAGCAAGTGTCGTATGATCCAGGCACTCCGGCCTGGTTCATACGACGGCTGCTTTTGAATTATACAAGCCCGAAAACGGGTCCGGCATCCCTCACATCATAGAAAAGGTTACAGGGAAAAGTCTTTCCTTTCCCCGTAAGTTCCATGACCATTTCACCCTCAGCAAGGCTACGATCCCAATGTGCAACAGCCAACCCTACAATCCATTCCAGGGGCTAGGTCCCACTAGCAAAGAGGATTGGATTGAACACCTGAATCTGGACTTGTTTTTGGAAAGGTGCAGACTGTCGAGATTGAACTGCTTTTCTGCATATCTGCTTAAAACACGTCCAGATTCAGGATATTTATCCAATCCTCTTTGCTAGTGGGACCTCGCCCCAGGGCTGCACAACAAATTCAACGAAATGACAAAATCCTAATTGTGCACAATGCAGATGACCTAAAAAAAGACAGCGAAAACGGAACCTACAAAAGCAAAGCCTATCACCCTTGAATATAACCCAACCCAGATCCACCCTGCCACCCGCGCGGCAGGGGTCGGCAGGGGTCTGTGACCACAGACCCCGCAAACCCACCCACCTCCTCTCGATTCAAAGCAGACCACTCCACCCCCACGTTGCCTACCCTAAAACACCAACTCCCTCCATGATGGTGTATCAGCAAACCCTCAGAAATACCCTACCACCCGCGCGGCGGGGCCAAAGGCCCCGCAAAGCCCACCCGCCTCCTCGCGATTTAGGGTAATCCGCACCCCCGTCCGCGTGCATTCCCCAATGGGATAGCACCTCCCTCCATGACGAAAGTCCTGCGGAGCAACGCTCTCCACAGTCCCACAAGAAAAGGATGATAGAAAGAACCCCAAGTACTTTGTAAAGAAATGAACGCAAACCAAAAAAAAAAAAAAAAAAAAGAACATGAACGAACCTGCAGAAGTGCCCTAGCACCCGCGCGGCAAGGGTCGAAAGACCCTGCAAACCCACCCACCTCCTCGCGATTTAAGGCAAACTTCTCCCCCAGTCAGCATCAACCCCCTAAGAACCCTGCCGCCCACCATGACAGGGTCTTCACAAAGCGACACTCCCCCGTTCATCTCACCACGTCACAACACAGTCAACAAAGCAACACACACCAAACCGCGAAAACCTAACAATAGCTATAAAGTAGAACAGCAAAAGCTAATACTAATAATTTTGTCGACCCGTTTTCCGGCTTGTATTATTCAAAAGCAGCTCTTGCCTCAGGGTTACATGGTAATTTTTCACCAAATTTAAAATAAGAAATAAAATAAAATAATTAAAATATATATATAGTTTTTTTTTTTTTTTTTTTTTTTTTTTTTTTTTTTTTTTGGTCCCCGGTCACTCTGGTAGCCTAGCCCTAGAGATTGAGATATGTGCCGAAACGCCCCTGGAAAGATGTGAGTGGAGTGGAATGCCCTTTCGGGCCAAAATCTGTGTGTTATGCCCCTGTCAGCCAGGTGCGCAAATTTTGCAATCTGGATCTAGCACTCTGGTCCCTCGCATTTTGCAATCGGGCCTTGGAAAACATGCCAAGTACCCAGGGAGGGCATTTTGCAAAGTTGGATGGTAACTAGTACGGGTACATTGCAAAGATGAGGGGTTCAACCGACACCAGGGGTATTTTGCAAACGATCGTTTTGTCAGAGGGGCATTCCCTCTCTATTCACATCTTTTAGGGGCATTTATGGATTATTTTTTTATTATTTTGCAAATTATCATTTTTTGGGGGCGCCTGCATCATTACCTCCTGGTTGGAGGACACTCTGACACAGAGTGTTGACGATGTGTTTGGCTCTGCAACCTCAAAAAAATTAGGTGGTGAATGCATCCGGCCATCCATGCTGCCCATGTCCACTTCCCCACATAGTAAGGTCGCAGTCTCCAACGCCTGGTAGTATGCCGAGAGTTTCAGGGTATATTCACATCCACTAGCCGGTGGGGCGGGCTAATGCAAAGACCGAGCATTATGCCAGTAGCCACGACTGCCGTCTACTCCCCCTGCCCCCAATCGAGTAACCGCAGTGTCCATGGCCAGCACTCTCCCACACACCACACCCAACCCATACACACACACACACACACGTGATGGCCAAACACCACCAATACCGAATGGGGGAAGCAACCAACTATCTCAGTTGGCTGGCACCAAGAGTGCGCAGGTGGTGTGAGGGGACTGAACCCGCGACCTCCCGAACGCCACTTGCATGCCTGCCCGACAGAGCTAGGCCGCTTGCATGCCTGCCCCACTTGTACTCCTAAACTCAGTGTTCTGATGGGTGCTAGGGGGGCTGATGAATGCAGACGCCGCTTTCATCAGCACCACTACCTTCTTCTCCACACATAACCCATATGCGCTGTATTCGAGTTTTTGAAAAATTGAAATAGAACGCATAATATTACGCATTGTGTTCGAATAGAATGCACATGCGTTGTATTCGAATAGAATGCACGCTATGCGTTGTATTACGTTTTTAACGCATATGCGCCACGTTCAGAGGAACAAGGTAGCACCCCCGGGTCGTCGATTGGTGGGGAGCAGGCACCATTTATACAGTGCTGAAAAGCACTGTCACATCGTCCACACAGTGGTGCAAGAGGAGGGGGGGGGGAAGACGTAAAATAAAACCAATAGAAGGCCACAGCAGTTGAGAAGACTCGAACACTCGGCAATCTGCTACTACAGCACCTGCCTCTTCGAGTCCAAGGTGTGTGTCGCAGGTGTGAGACCCACGACGAGCACTCGGCACTGGGTTCCAGGTGGTCCCTCGCGGTGCATCAGTTTCATGGGCGGGTCCGATGCACGACAGTTGATTGAAATAAATAGCTAGAAAGGGGGCGTCGTGCATGCAAGCCTTCAAAATTAGCAATGAAGGGAAAAGAAGAGCAACTACCATCTTCAGCAGAATAGAATGGCAGGTCATTATCGCTGTATGTAGACTGAAAATTGCACAAAACACGGCTATAATGACCGGGCGTTCCATTTGGGGGAAGAAAGTATAGGTTGGAGCTCATCACTGGCGATCAGACACTGAGATCGACTGCGTGGCAGTGTGTGCTGTGTATGTCAGCTGCACTTGTCCCCCCCCCCGCACCCTGCCCCCCAAGAATTGGGATTGGGGGTGCTTGCCAAGGTATTTAATCTGGCTAGCAATTTTTGTTTGTTTGTTTGTTTGTTTGGGCTGCAATTTTTTCTTTTTCTTTTCGAATATATATATTTCACCGACTCATCAGGAGGCTATATATATATATATATATCGTCACAAACAGAACTGCCCGGTAAAACCGTAGGCAGAGAGAGAGAAGAGGACAACAAACGAGGGGCTGTGACAAACTGTTTCGTCGGAGTTTCACCGACTCATCAGGAGGCTATATATCGTCAAATAGAACTGCCCGGTAAACCGTAGGCAGAGAGGGAGAAGAGGACAACAAACGAGGGGCTGTGACAAACTGTTTCGTCGGAGTTTCACCGACTCATCAGATATAGCCTCCTGATGAGTCGGTGAAATATATATATATCGTCACAATATATATATTCAAACAGAGGTGCCTGGTAAACCATAGCCAGAGAGAGAGAAGAGGACAACAAATGCGGGGCTGTGGCAAACTGTTTCGTGGGAGTTTCACCGACTCATCATACATCATACATCGAGATACATATATCATATATCATGATATATCGTCAAATAGTGTATATATCTCTTTATTTTCTAGGAAGAAGTGGAGAAATCGTTTATCAAAGCACAAAGACTGAGGCCCTGAATCCTCGCAAACAACCACCAGGAGGTGACCGGGACACGTAGACCATTCATTCCCAGCCGCGGTACAGCCAGTTGGCTTGTGATATCCATGATATCCACAGCTTACACAGGTGTGTGATCCCTCTGCTCTTCAAAAAATATAAACAAGTACAAAAAAGGGAGGAAAAAAAAAAAGAAGAATGAAAGAGAGATTGAATCATCTGGGGCGAGGTCCCGCTTGCAATGAGGATTGGATTGAACGCCTTAATTTGGCCGCGTTTGTGGACAAGTGCGGAAAATCGAGATTGAACTCCTTTTCTGTATCTCCGCCTAAAACGCGCCCAGATTCAGCATCTTAATCCAATCCCCGTTGCTAGTGGGACCATGCTCCCGGACAAGTACTCAACAAAGAATTTGGACAATGCCGAAATAAAAATGAGATAATCAGATAAGCTCGCCCGTTTTCCAGCAAGGGCAAGGTCCCACTAGCAAAAAGAGGATAGGATTGAAGACCTGAATCTGGACGTGTTGGCGGAAAGGTGCAGAATGTCGAGATTGAACTGCTTTTCTGCATGTCTGCTTAAAACACGTCCAGATTCAGGATATTTATCCAATCCCCTTTGCTAGTGGGACCTCGCTCCAGGTGCAGCTCCCCACTAATAAATGGCGCTACAGGTTATTAATAAAAAAGAAAAAAAGAAAGGAAGATATAAGCTCCCCCCTGCCACAGTCCGTCATTTAAAGTTTGAACTCTGAAAACAAAAGGACTGCAAAAGGGGAAAAAAATAAATTCTTCAATAATAATAATAATAATAATAATAATAATAATAATAAAATCAATCTGTGAAGGATCACTGAGAAGTTGGGAACCTTCCAGGGGCCCCTTGCCTTGTTTGACATTACTCTGATCTTTCACAGCTGCCAGGGGAAAACCATCAGTTTCATACTAAAGTCGTTCTTTTGTCCAAAAAGAACCAAAAAAAAAAAAAAAAGATCGCTGAGCGAGCAAGAGCTGTGAACACAACCAATCGGTGCGCCATCTTTCGCCAAATAGATCCTATTACGATCTTAATGCATGTATTACGGGCAACATTCAGTCCATATACAGCGATAATGACCATATGTTCTATTCTAGGAAACACATGACGAAACACATGACGCATTGGAAAAAAAAAAAGAAAACAGAAACACGTGACGTGTTTAAACCTGCTCAAATCAGATAAAATATCATATAAAATATCATATAAAATATCATATAAAATAATGCGAGGATTCTTAGGAGTCAGGACCTTCCCGCTCCTAAACCAACAGTACAGTAGTACGTCCCACGTTTTCAGGCATTATGCGGTGGGATGAATCGGCCTACCGTACAAGTCTGTATTCTAAAATTGCGTTAGAGGGGGGCTAAGAACCCAGTAGGCACTGGTGGTTTAAGACAAAGAGAAAATGACAAAAAAAAAAAAAAAAAAAAAAAAAAAAAAAAAAAAAAAAANAAAAAAAAAAAAAAAAAAAAAAAAAAAAAAAAAAAAAGGACTCCCAAGGATGATGTAGGGCCTCGCCACATGGTGCACGAGAAACAAAAACAAAACGACCGCAGCTGCCCACAAAAAGGTGGCCAAATACACTGGTTACTATTTATAACCAACAGATGAACCCGTCCAATTTCTGTGGGAAGATGCACTCCTTTCGTTTTTTGTTTCTTGTGCCGTGCGGCGACGACGCCCTTAACGGTGTCATCAGCCCATCGACTGGCACAGTACGTTGAATACAGCTCTATCGCACACACCATCGGAGTCGAGCTCGACTACTCTGCACATGCACAAAAGACCAAAAAAAAAAAAAAGACCAAAAAAAAAAAAACAAGGCGGTGAGTCTTTCCATGTTCTAGCGGAAGATTCATTCTCATTTTGCACATTCGGAGTCGCCGCGTATACCCTCACTCGTAATGAAATCCATTCATCGATTCACTGGCAAAGACGTTGGACGATTGTCAGGCCCTCTACCCGAGTCTACCGTCTTCTCCCCCGAATGGAGCGCTGCCTGGTCATTATATTTATAGCTGTATTTGGGCCAACTTCCCGTCTAGAAACAGCGATAACCACCAGGCGTTTCGTTCGGGTGAAAGACAGTATTCTTTCATATACCCATCTCACGTTAGCCACCTGAAACTGTCGACTCGCGACTCGCAACCCAAACACGTGGTCCCGGAGGAAGTAGACGCGCAGTCCCGCGAGTGGTGCTAGCCCATACAAGTCCCGGCGCTCTCGAGATTTCCGCGCAAAGCAAACATTTGACAGAGCTCGAAAAAAAGATGAACGAAACGACAAACAGGTTGTTTCTGAAATACTTGTCTTGCTCTGAAGGGAAAAAGCTCCTCTGAAAAGCCATCACGCTTCGCCGTGGGTATGAAGTCTCCTTTCAAAAATCCCTGCTCTGCTCTCGCAGTGTACTGAACAGTTTCCTGATCGGTGCATGCAACTCCAATTTTTTCCTTCTTTCGTACCTTCTGCTTTTACCACGCGATTTTTTTTTATTTTATTTTTTTTAACCACGCGATATTTGGGTACCTACAGGTAGGAAGAAGAATCCCAAATCAATTCATGGATTTTCGACAGTTTATCAATTTAATAATTAATAAGAGTATTCTAAGTCATGCACGGTCTAATCAGTTGCCATAAGCTCAAAAACGGATGCTTGCTCTCGGCTCGGGGCCTCGCCACACCACTGTCGAAAATGCGATTTTCGACAGTTTCTCTTCGCCGCACATGCCGTTGAAGTTGGAGACGGGAAGAAAACTCGCCAGTTGTCAGAGAACGTTTCTCGACACCTGCTCCTTCGGGAAGTTGTTCAATCCCCGCCCAGCCTGCTACTCCCAAAAAGCTTTCGACAGTCCTCGGTTGCGCCGTCGACTTCGCTTTGAAATTTGGCGAGCGGGGGTAAGGTCGGGATGGAGTAATGCTTGTCGTACCCTCTACAGTGGCGTTCGTCTCTTTCCATCTTCTTGCTTTCACAAGTGCGTGCACTCTACAGTGCTGTGCGGCAAAAGGGCGGCAAACTGTCGGATGGAGGCTGTCGAAATTGTTCCGACAGCCGTCGAATTTTTTTGCCTTTCGACTGTGGTGTCGCGAGGCCCTCATTCCGTAATTCAGGAATATACAACTAGAGGGCTCAAGAGAAGGGAAAAAAAGGACTCGAAAAAAAAAAGAGTTGTCATATAACCCATCCAACTTATCAAAATTCAAACCAATTAACCATGACAACTCTTTTTTTTTTTTTTGAAACACCAGAGAGCAGCGTCACTAAAAGGGGGGGGGGGGTTGATACAAACAACCTCCCCTACGTAGTACACGTTCCAGGTGCTCCATTCTATTGGTGGGGAGCTGCTCCTGCTAGAAACCAGGGGTCCACGACAACTCTACCATCTTTCAAACCGAACTAACCACGACAACAACACGTACATCGGAACGGCGGAGACACGAGTCCTTCACCGATCAAGCGACAGCAGCGAACGAAGCGAAACGGCGACCGCATTAGGAAATAGATGAGCACCACACTTGCACCGAATAATCTCACAAAAATTAACTCACAAAAAAAAAGGAAAAAGGACTTCAAATGTCAACCAGTGAAGTATGTATGAAATGCTGCACCGGCCGCACAGAGCTTGCTCACTTTGTTTTTTTTTTTTTTTTTGGCCGCATCTTTTGCTCATTTGAGAAAATAAGCACCTAGAGATGGACTAGACCAGCTATGCTGACAAGAACAGCATGAACCGCCAGACCAATCAGCGCCTGCCTTCAAGGGACTGCTGCAATTACCTTGACTCTGTTCCCTCTGTGCATGCCATGGCTCACCTGTACTCACTTTTCATCCTATCCTCTCACATGCCTCTCTCTCTCTCTCTCTCTCTCTCTCTCTCTCTCTCTCTCTCTCTCTCTCTCTCTCTCTCTCTCTCCCTCTCTCTCTCTTTTCCCCCTTGCCATCTAGTCCTTACACTCCACTAATTGAACACAATGCATTTATCTTCGTCTTATGCGAATATCATTCACTGCTCCGAATGATATGTAATCGCATTTTGTACAGATGTACCGATAAAACTGGGATACGCACAGGATCTCCACAAGTGTTGCAAACAGTAACAGACTATGTAGACCCTGATTACCTTTGGACCAAGTTTCGATCCGAAGAGAAACATGTTAACCAGGTCCATAACCAGGACCAGGACCACGTCCATAACCAGGACCAGGTCCAGGACCAGGACCATAACCAGGACCGGGACCAGGACCAGGACCAGGACCAGGACCAGGACCACGACCATAACCAGGACCAGGACCGGGACCAGGACCATAACCAGGACCAGGACCAGAACCAGGACCAGAACCAGGACCAGAACCAGGACACCGGGACCACGACCAGGACCACGACCATAACCGGGACCAGGACCAGGACCATAACCAGGACCATAACTAGGACCATAACTAGGACCTAAACCAGGAACATAACTAGATCCGCGGTCCAGGTGCAAATTGTACACGTCATACATCTGGCGGTCATTGAATTCAGACAGATTGAGGTACAGGTGCATGCCACGGTTCCCAGCAGAAGCATTGAAGCCGCAAAGTCAAATGCTGATGTTGGGAGTAGCCATGTAAAGCATAAAACAAGCAAAATAATCAGAAAAATAGACACTATTGAACTATTCGGACTCACCCCATTAAGCTGCAACCTTCACAATACTCTGTCCGCTCTTCAGTGCCTCCTGTCCTCCGCAGCGGGACTTGTCTCCCTACCTCTTCCACATCTGCTACAGGCTTCATCGTACAACTGTTGAAACTTGGAGGTGCTAATAGATTGGAGCATCGTCTCATTAAAAACAAAATAAAAAAAATGGAGGTGCTGATAGAGCCCGCGATCCACACATACTCGCACAAACTCACTCGCAAGAAACACACAATGCAAGAAAAGAGCAAAGTGCAGCACTCCATAATAGTCTATATATTGTCACATAACTAGGAACTAACAGAGCGCAGCAACAGAGCTAAGCACAGCAGTCTATAATAGTCTATAATGGTCACAAACACCGACTCTATATACTGTCACATAACTATTAACTAAAAGAAGGGGGCAAAAAACAAAAGATGCGGGGCACACTGAAACTATTCATTATATATTATATAATATAATATTTATAATATATAGTTCAAAAAACGTAAATATGTTTTTCCCTTGGATATGGCCCCGAATATCGCGATGGTTCTCAGCCAAAATATTTTTGTATTACAATGCTGCACAACATATCTTTTCTTTGTCAGATTTTTTTGATTTTTTTTTTCAAGTCGGATTTTCTTCTGGGGTTGGGGGTGGGGGTTGGGGGTTGGGGGATGGATCCGGGGACGTCCGGATCGTAACCATGAAGGGAACGGAATCTCATCTTCTTAATAACAGACATGGCCAGAAATAACCTCGCAAAGAAGACCCAACAAAATCAATAGCAATGATGGCCCCAGTCCAGGGGCTTGCTTGTGAAGGGGGCCTTCCCGGCCTCTTGTTCGGTCGCTAAATAATGAAATGCTACTTTCCTTGAAAAAAACAAGAAAAAAAAGGCAAAAAAAGGCAAAAAAAAAAAAAAAAAGAGGAATGTC
>BFEA01000281.1:152648-162748 GCA_003427395.1 Chara braunii | reverse complement strand
CACACACACACACACACACACACACACACACACACACACACGAGGAAAGGCCGTATGGATGGAAACAGATAATCAGACAACCATGTACACACAAGAGGTACACAAGGATTACAAACACGACGCTGCAGCGGGATGCCGTAAACAACTTGTGGTTCAACGCATTGAATTGGCAGCACAATACGTTGGCACAAGGCAAAGCGCATGCTCACCTCTAAAGCAATCAGATCTGCCGGTGTATGCACCAAGCGCTGACGCTTATATGCACTGCCACCTTGAAGGGGCATACCCCCACGGGACGGGGTAATCCAACTTCCGTCTGCATCGTCAACGACATTGCCGTTCCCAATAACTTGCTCGATACCATCAACATCCATAAGCGCTGGACTGCCATTGGCGAAGTTGGAACGAAATCCAGCCACACGACTGTAATGCCCCCTCCTCTGGTTCCTCCGCGTCCTCAAGAACTGCTCCAGAGGCCTGATCTTCAGCTCCAGTGCCCGCATCGCATCAATGGACAGCCGGCAAGTCACCACCCCACTCCCGGCATTACCACCATCTCCACCCTTGAGGACCACGATCGGAAGGTCCCAAACAGGTCTTAGCAACCTCGCTGTACACAAGCACAGGCCTTCATGGGCACCAGAGAACACCGGTTCGGGCTCTTGAACAAGCTGTCCCATATTGAAACCACCCCCAGATGCTGCTCCTGCTGGTGAGGCCATACCAAGTCCCCCCATTCCCATTCCCATGCCGTAACCAGGATTGTTCATGCCTGGAATACCCGACATTATCCGCATCTGGGGTGCTCCCACAAGCCGAGGGTCCTCAAATGCTTCCGCCGCTTTGTCTGCAACAGTGGACGGGACAACAGTGCCTTCAAATTCATCAGATGTAATGCGTGCTGCAAGCAGCAGGCACATCGCCGCTGCCTCGCCCACACCGTGCCTCTGAAAGAAGCTCTCAAGCTCTGGACGAGGTGCAGGTTTCTCCAACAGCCTCTGCAGCAGATCTATTGGCCGATTCACGGCTACCTCAACAATACCTGTAGAGCCCATGACCACCATCCGGCGTTTCGGTAGAACATGCTGCGTAGCAAGCTCACCATGTGCCCAGAGTCGTTTCGCACGCGTCAACTCACCCATCCGCTCATTGCCAAAGCCACCCACCACGCACCCTTCGACTACTGTTGCAACGCCATCTGGAGGAAGAACATCTGCCACAGCAAGCACCCGGCCATCAATCGGCATGACACTTACATTCTCGCGCAATCCACGAGGAACTCCTAATCCGCCTCCAAGCCCCGCGTAAACCTGAGAGGCGCTGCTCAATGCCCAGTCCCGATTGGCAATAATCATTCTTGAGGATGAGCCTGCTGGTGCATCCGACAGAAAAAAGAGCCCGCTCAAATAATGGCCTGCTTCTGCCTTGATGGCACCTGCTTCCGCTCCTCGGCCAGCCCCCGCCCCGCTGCCATACCCATGTCCCCCAGCTACTGTAATGTGCGATGGTGGCGCTCTAGTTGTAACCGTTCGCAAGATCGATGGCCTTTGATTTGTGGCATCCGTCGATATCCCAGCAGCTCCACCACCAGGAGCCCCAAAGTTGGGATTCGTTGTTAAGAAGATTCTTCGCCCATCTGCCGCCACCGCCACAAGGTGAATCCACCTGGACTCTACCGACGACAACGGGCTAATGCTGATAATCTGTGTTTTAAGGACCCTTGCCGACCTCCCAGATCCTGTTCCTGATGCCCCACCCCCATAGAAATAATCCCGTAGCTCCCCAACATGCCCATCCTCCCACACTTTCTTTGGAGGGTTATCTCCTTTCTTCCCCAGATCAAACACCTGAATGCGAGACTGCTCCGTTCTCGTGTATAGGATGTGTCTTTCCTCATCAACAGCAATCTCCACCACCGGATCGACCACACCAAACCTCAGCATCGATGGCAGTAGGAACCTGTCAACTCCCCCACAAGCGACAGTCACAACAAACATGTGAATCTCAAAGCCTTCTATTTTTTTTTCCCCCAACCCATGCACCACAGACAGGGATTGCAAGCAATCGAAAACAAGGTAGCAATCACCGCTGTCAGGGGTTCCCGAGCCGTGAAGTGGGGTGAGCGTCAAGAGTGTGTACATCCTGTTGTCTTTCCGACTTGCCAGTGGAATAGCAACCGGACCGATTCTCCACAGAATGTACAGGACCTGATTTCCTTTTAGCGAAAAAAAAAGAACAAAAAAATAACACCAACAGTTCATGCCTCATCCTTTTCAATCACAGAAACAAGCACCCAACCAATTCCAACCAGTCAAAAAGCTTACAACACACCCCCGAGAAGAAAGAACAAACACAAAGAAAGCGTCCTTAAGCATAATCTCTCTCTCTCTCTCTCTCTCTCTCTCTCTCTCTCTCTCTCTCTCTCTCTCTCTCTCTCTCACACACACACACACACACACACACACACACACACACTYWCACACACACACGCACACACACACACACACACACACACACACACACACACAGCGTAAAGAAAAGATCTTCTGCAGATGCCTCTGATAACTGCCACGGACTAGATGCACAGTAAAAGATATGAGACAACGAGCACCATTTGCTCACTCAGCAAGTCCAGATGATACGGAACCCCAACTCATTTTTAGATTCCCGAGCGTGCCCATGCACATCCACCTGCAATATGGGGAAGCTCTCCGTGTCATTCAGACAACTAATTTCACTGCATTTCTCCGTAATCTCCCGGTTATCGAGGCTCCTATCTATCCGCATCCGCTGAGCAAACAACTAACCTTGAGACAATGCTGCTGAGACCGGCAGTGTGGCAGACCTTCCGGCATCGTTTTTGCCACCCGCTTCCCGTGGAATAAAGTACCTCGTATAGATGGCCATCCTTTCCCCCAAGGAATATGCGTCCATCATCAGTCCCCGCCACACAGCACATCGTCACGCCATCTGAGGCAATGGTGTAGTCTGGCAGCGGTTGCAGTTCCAATTCCTCGTAGGGATCTCTGCCATCAGTGCCTGGACTACAGCAAACACCCACCAACACAATCTGCATTCATCAGGACAGGACGACGATGCCAAAACAACCACCACCACGAGGAGAAAAAGAAGAAAGAAAGAGGAAGAAGATGAGTATGCATCTATCACGCAACTCTCCTTCGTGTCCGTTATTCTTATTCTTATTCTTCAATCTTCTTTTGCTCTCCGGATTGCCATAACGACAAAACAACTACCAACACAAGACATCAGGGAAGGGGGAGTGAAAACAAGAAACCGAGAAGCAGAAGAAGAAGACTGCTCACCTATCACCCAAAAATCTGCTTGCTTCATCCTTTTCTTCCCTTTTTTTTTTCAGAAAAAACACAAAACGGCGACAGCCTTGAGATGTCATCATGCAACTGACCGTCCCCAGACAACTCAGAATTTAATTCAACTAGTTCCGCCAGGATTCGAACTTACGCCTGTGTACTTGAACAGTTCATGGGTGTACTAACTCTAACTGAGCTAGCCGGCCTAGGCCCGTCGGTCTTCTGCTTCATCCTTCTACATCTCCATTTGGTTTATTATACATCGCATTCGCTGATCCCAGCCCACCGAACCCATCCATCAAATAAGATTCGAATGGAGAACGGAATGCGAGACGAGCAACTGGCCAATTCAATACAGAGTGGGGTGAAAAAGAGCTGAGTGAATCACACATACATCTATTCTCAAACATGCAATTCGAGTGCCAGCATCAGTAGCACGAATGCATTATAAAAAAATTGCAGCACGTATGCTACGAATACCAAACAGATTTAGGTTAGGTACCTCTCCAAAAAAAAAAAAAAAAAAAAAAAAAAGGTACCTCTCCAAAAAGTGGACAAGTTAAAATAGACAAGCTCTTTTGCAAAAAGCCAAATTTGACACCAGAACACGTCGTCCAAGACCAGCAGCGAGGCAATCAACTGTTGCAAATGCGCTACAGGTGTCTACTGTACACTAGGAGTAGCAGTCAGGCTTACGTACGTTGACAAGAAATCGCCTTTTCTACACACGAAAGCCAGACTCGACACGAAAACTCCACATCAAAGACTCAGCACTGTCAGCTCAGCAGCAAGGCCGCGATAAGCGCGGAAGACCTTAAAAAGAAATAACCTTGCGACTAAAACCTTGCAAGCTACACCGCTACGAACCCATAGCAGCTGCCAGCAAGCTCTATGGTTCAGTTTGAACGGATGATAAACTTTGGGTCATTGTTTCAGTGAGAGCTACACTGCTACGAACCCCGAGCAGCTGCCAGCAAGCTCTACGGTTCAGTTTGAACGGATGATAAACTTTGGGTCATTGTTTCAGTGTGAACACAGACATACTTCTTGCGGCTTCCTCACCCTAAGTCGTTGCGGTCACTAAGGGGCAGGCCCTGCTGGTGTGATGTTCATGCTTGGCGAGTATGAATGAACCTGGTCGTCATAGCTCCCAGCTCCATGCTACCATAGCATGAGCATAGCACCAGTGGGCCCAAGCACTACCGTCTTCCCCCGAACACAACACACCCTCATTTTGGCTGTATCTGGCCGGAAGTATAACTCTTATACATTCATTTTTAGGGTGCGTTATGTTCGGGGGAAGACGGTAGCGTACAACAAAAAAAAAAACTTTGGGTTGGGCCCACAGAAGCTACTAAAAGCCATGTTTGTGAAACGGTATTCACCAGTTCGCAGTAGCGAATGCAGATCCCAGGGCTCGATCCCTAGTTCCCCGTCTTACCTGTGTATAGTATCAGTGTCAACCCGTAGGCTTGAACCCGCGACCTGTAGGACCGCCAGTGGTAGGCAGGTTTTCGTAGGTCACAGCTTAGAAGGGAATCGAACTGTAGACTTGTAGGGTAAGAGTCTAGACAGTTCCGAAGTCATAGCTGTAGGATGTCTGAAGGGTCAAGGTCGTAGCTGCTACTTACCTGAAAGGGCAAAGTCGTAGCTGCTACAGTACCGAAAGGCCAAGTAGAGGTTTCTAGAACTGGCCTTTCGGAGTCAGCCCCTGTTTAGGCCGAGGCAAGTGGGCAAGTGGTATAGGTCCACTACGCAGAGTCAGCAGTCCCAGGTAGCCCAGTCCGGTCCAGTTAAGCAAGTACCGTCTGGGACTGTGTACATCGTGGGCCAAGGGATACAGGGCAGACCAACGCCGCACAGAAGTATAAATCAAGAGGCTGCGTCCAGCCATTCATTCATTCCTGCGGATGCCATGCGGAAGCGCTGCCTCAGCAGCTTGTGCAAGGAGGTCTGCAGTGCGCCCGAAGTCGAAGTGGGCAGTGAAGTGTAGTATAGCGATAGGGTAGTGGCAGCTAGCGCTGCCATAGCTGTAGTACAGTGTGTGTGTGTGTGTTGTGTATGAGCACTGAGTGTTGCGTGTGGGACATCCAGGGTGATCCAGAGTGCGAACAGTGAGTTGTGTGGGCGCAGAGCCGCCATAGCCAGTTGAAGAGAACTCTTATCCGGTTACGATATCTTTGAGTACTGTGTGGGTGCATGTCGCCAGTTTGCTGTATCGCTGTTCGCATGCAAGACAAGTGTGAATAATCCGAGTCTGATTACATTTGGATACAAAGGCAACTAATTTGCACTCGGCATTCGAGATTTGTTTCACTGATTGAATTCATAGAGAGTATGTCGACAGTCCTCGCAAGCTCACACTGACTGCGCTCAACTCTGCTCCTAGGCACTGGTGGGTCCCCCATAGACGAGCAGAACATATTTTTGCTACTACATCATAACATAAACAGTTTCGAACGAAACTTCATGCAACAGTCATGTTGTCCCTCAACAGGGATAAGCGTGGCTTCCACGAAATGGCCAATGAAACAGAAAGGATAAATGAAGCCGCACTCTAAATTCGACACTTGGAGGGACCAGTTCAAGCCCAGCAGGACCTCCAAGCCCCCATACCCAGGGCTATCCAGCAGTCCTGTGGAGGCAGGCATCTCGGCAAAAAACAGATCGATGGGACTCTCCACCAAATGGGTCGTGGAACTAAATCCGCGAAACTACAGCGCACCGATCCAGCACCCATGGACGGACAGTCGGTTGCATGTATCCCAAATCCGAAAAAAAAAGAAAAAAAAGTCAAACGATTGGGTGCTCACATGACGAGTTCCCAAGGCTTTAACAATCAGGCAGAAACAGATGCGCCGAGATTTTCGAGGGGCGCTGTGTGGAGGCATGCAGGGCAGAAACTAGATCATGGCAAGGTGCAGGTCCTCGGTTCGACCACATAGGGCGCTGACTTAAAAAGGAAAAAAAGAATCATAAAGGTGTAAAAACCATAGTTGAGGCGCACCAGTGCGCAGTGCGCTGGAATGACAGCGCGCGCACTGTGCGCAGTGCGGTCCGCTGTGCGTGGTGCACGCGCTGAGGGAGGTGCACCCTGTGCGCGATATAAATTAAAAAAAAAAAAAAAAAAAAAAAAGAGGCCCCTGAGAGAGAGAGAGAGAGAGAGAGAGAGAGAAGAGATAACAAAGGGTCCCCTTCAGGTCAATCCAAGGGCCCCTGCAGGTACCTTTGACTCCTACGTTACATGTGTAGTCATCGAGGACCACTGCTTCAATTAGGAGGATGGTCTCGTTATCTGTGGAAGAGGTAGGGCAGACCACCAATATATGCTTTGGATTCGAGTTCAAGGCTGTAGCTCGGCAGTTATGAGTCACCAATTCAGCTAGAGCCTGTTCGTGTCTCCACGTGATTCTCAGGGCCTCCCTCCACCACTCACCAAATGTATACTTGTTCGTAAGAAAACAAAAACAAAAAAACGAGAGCTCCCTCCACCACTCACCAAATGTATACAATAATAATATTAGTAGAATGAATCTTCTGCTAAAACATGGGACCATACACCGCCATATGCTATTTCTTTTGTGCATGTGGTGGGTAGTGGAGCAGGCCCCACTGTACGTACGTATTCATAAGAAAACAAAAACAAAAAACCGAGAGAGCTCCGGGCATCTTCATCCTAACCCATAACTGCCGACATGCAGACCTGAACGCCAACCTTCAGAATATATTGGTGGTCGGCCACACATGAAAATGTCACCTGTGACTTCTGCAATGTTCGTGGGGCAGGTCATTACTAGGCGACTATTCCCTTCTCGCGAACTTACCCCACCACTGTGTGGGATTTGCAGAAAGGAGGGGGAAGGCCAGTTTCCATATCCCGCCTAAGAGAAAAGTTGGAATGTGTCCTATTTTATGCTTTGCCTTTTTGAAATTTCTGGGGGTAGGGCCTGCGGAACTTGAAATCCGGCAGCCCTTGATTGGGCCGGGTGTGCGGCCGGTTTGCGAGCTCATGCGGTGCGTTTAACATTTTTGCCGAGTTGGGAACCCTAAGGAAGGACAAAACCCTACTTTTTTTTTCGACCTAATTTTTACAGTGCGGTGCGCTTGGGTGCGCTGTGCGCGGTGCGCAAATCGTGCGCAAATCCACACACCGAGGTGCGCCGCAACTATGGTAGAAACCGTATTCTGCACGCTGCATCACACAAAACCACATGCTCCCGATCTTGCAGCCCCCACACAACGTTTTTCAATTCTCAACCGTGTGACGATACTCTCCACGACAACCCATTGAATCAAGGAAAGCTTGTACATTAGATCATGTATACAATTGCAAACAATATTCCTAATCATTTTAGACTTGAGCGGTCCATCTTACCACCTGCCGGGGTTCGATCTCTAAACGTCGATTCCCCTAGCCTTGGAATTGGAGTTATGGGATCCAGGGACAAACCTGAATAGTCTTTTTTGTTATTCACACATAGCTTCAATGCCTCTAGCAGCAGAGCAAGCACACACATCCACTGCAGGTCACCACCTCCTCTAAAACGGGGTGGTGACCTGCAGTGAATAGTTTTTTGCTTTTCTTTTAATGCTATTGTCACATATGCAAGAAACATGAGTATGGACGAAGCACAGAAATCCAGAATGCAAAATCACACTGAAGTCCAAGTAGTCAAAGCCAAAGCAGATAGCACATGGAACCGAGTAACCATCCAATTGAGAATGATACAAAAGAATCGTGAGTCAATGTCCATGCCCACCAGGGCAACACCAACAGCATAACCCAAATGTAGCTCTCTCTTGTGAATGGCGCCAGGCGCCCTATCTACTCTACAGCTATCCTACAACTACAGCAATGAAAAGCAACCAGACAACTTGACTACCAACGAGTGATGATGTCAACACCAATGCCGATCTCCACCATCACCAGGTATGTGTCCTCTTCCCCACACTCTCCCTTGTTACCCACACTGCGCCCTTCACCTCCGAAGTACCACCTTCGCCCTCACCTCCCCTGCACCCTCATGCCGCCCGGCTATGGCCGCCAGTACTCTGCAAGCAGGCAGCGCCCTACCGCCTAGTGCTGCCCTGCTTCTTCTTAGCGCAGCGCTGCTCTGCATTAGCGCAGCACACTTGCATCTGCGCAGCGTGCCCGCATATGCCAGCATTGGCCAAGMTCCCYSCTGCCTCGCCCTGCTTGCCTATATGCCAGTGCAGYRTGTGGGCGSCCTCCCTTCAGCCTGTGACCGGGGCCSAGAGGCTGAAGCCAACTCGATACAGTTGGGCCCCGGGGTAAGGCAGTTGCGCCTCCTTCATCAAGGCCTGCGGCCAGATTCAGACAGTGGGCCGATTTTCCCTTTGGCATTTTCGGCCTCTCTTCCCATCACGCATTGTCGGCCTCACGTTCAGATGCCCAGGGCCTAACCAACTCAGAGGCCCTGGGCTTTCAGCATTTGCTGAAATCCGAGACTCGGTGCACTCCAACCAACTGGCGTGCTGCAACTGTATGGACCCCACTTCGTGAAATGTTGCACAGAGGGCTCTTGTCGATTTGCTGGCCCGCCTTCACTTAGGGCGGGCACTAGGCTTGCTGGGGCCTTAGCCCAGAACATGTACATCATGGCAAGGCCCCTAGATGAGGGCTCAATCCTCACACATATAGCTTCAATACCAAACTCAAAGAAAAAGCAAAAAAGTTGAAGAAACACCTACTCTCCTCCCTGCGCTAACTGCCCTTCACAGGTTCGTAGATGTTACGGCCTGAATAAATTGTTGGGCTTGCATTTGCAACAACGTTTTGTGACGATAGCATAAACATTCGAAGCAAACCAAAGATTTAACCTGCTCTTGTCTAAAAATAGAACAAACCTGCATCACCAACTTCCGCAGAATAGAACGGATGGCCATTATACACGTATTTAGGGCAACTTTCAGTCTATATTAGGTACAGCATTTTAACAACTGTACAGTCCATTAGATATGGCATTTTTACGACCGTACGGCATACACTCTATTCGGGTGAAGACAGTAGTAGGATGGGATAGTACCATAGTAATCAAAGGTTTAGACTGTGGAATTGCTGTGCTGTGTGAATGGGCTTTGTCCCAGTATTTACTGGGTTGATTGTAAGGACCCTGGTCTCAATTGTTTCTGATAGTGAAATGTTGTTTGATTATTCAAAAACAAAAAGAAATTTGTGCAATTACGGATATCATCATCAAAACCACACCTTTTCCAGTTCTGTTTTTCCGGATGATCGGTACCCGATAATCAGTCCTTGATGGCGCATGTATTTCCAACCACGCCAAATCCCGAAGCCCATATTTCCGGCTTGCTCCATCTACTCTAAGGGATTCCAACCATAGACTGCGCTTCAGGTGCTGTTGCTGCTTCGCGGCCTGGTTCCCAATCTTCCAGGGCCGGTATTTCCTCTAGCTCTTTCTTCCTTTTTTTTATTTGGATCGTTTCTCGATGTTCGTGTGTCATCCTTGCGCACGGGCCATGCTAATCTTCTCTGTCTCATTCCAATTTTAACAGATGTCGCTCTTATGCAACGTAATCCATAGGACTAGCTTGCCTGTTGTTGTTCCGCCCGCAAAGAAAACAGAAAATTTTGCAAACCAAAGCCATGAGCATGAGGGGTATAGCATATGAATTAAGTATTCAATATCCATCTGCTTGGCATGTGCTGTTCACTACGAAACATTCGAGCAGCTGTATTGCTAGGCGTGTTTCCCGGAAGACATAGGGCGAAGACGAAACCGAGCGGCA
>BFEA01000281.1:116911-128928 GCA_003427395.1 Chara braunii | reverse complement strand
GAGAGAGAGAGAGAGAGAGAGAGAGAGAGAGAGAGAGAGAGAGAGAGAGAGAGAGAGAGAGAGGAACAAATATAGAAACAAAGAGAGAAACACAGAGGGAGAGTGAGAGAATGTGAGAGAGGAACCCAGATGATAGGCAGACGATTAGAGAAAGGGTAACAAACAAATAGACATAGGAGTATGAAAGTAGGGTGAGACAAAAAGGGAGAGTCACAAAATATGGCGAAGAAGCACGCAAGGATTCCCAGTAACACAGAATAGTGTACTGACCCAGTGAGAGCAGAAGATCAACAGGCACAGTGCGTGCAATAGCAACAATCGGAATACAACCAATAAATAGGTAGCAATGAAACCTTATACTTATGACTTGTAGCGATCCCTGCGACCCTCTTAACACTACATACTCTATATGCGCAAACACGTAAAAAAAATGGTGCATCATACTGGGATGCTGCACCTGATTTCCAAGAGGTGCCAATCCCCACCAATAGATTGAACCTCCAACACCCTGGACCACTTAACGAGGATGCTCCTATCACCTGGTTAAGTGATCCCCCGGGAACGAAAGTTTCTAAAAAAAAAAAAAAAAGATTAAGGGGTTCCGATGAAGGGGGATCAAAATAAGGATAATCTTGGAATTGTCAAGAGGGGTTTGGCCCGTTTTTTCTTTCTCTTTCTGCAGACCGATTTCATGAGACATCAGTAGTACTAGTGTCGGTCAAGTAGATACTTAAGTGGTTAGGTAGTAGGTATTCCTATATGAGTTCATGACTTTTACCCATGAGGAAGATCAGGGTCAAAACGCGGTGTCGGGTTGCACTGTCGTTTGTCGTTGTTGTCATTGTTTATTGTTTTTCGAAACAATGTCATTGTTTATTGTTTTTCGAAACAATGCCAATGCGCATTTGTGCTTGGAGTATTTCATATATGGTCTCTTTTCTCCCTCATGCGCATCGTTTATTTTGTTTTCATCTGATTGTTATGTGATTGAACACTCTAATGTGCATCCGCATAGGGGGTGCAAGATTGCTTACCATCGTCTCCATATTTCTCTTTCATTCGAACCTGCTCTAGTTGCACCAAAGGTCTTAGAATGCCCTCCTCTTCTTCCTTCACCAAACGTACTATTGCGCTGCTCTATTCTTCCAAGCTCCAAGTTGAAAAGGATCACCCTCATGCTCTTCGTTTGTTCTGCTTTCATATTATTTTTATATAATTGTTATGTGATTGAACACTCTAACGTGCATCCGCGCTGGGGGTGCAAGATTGGTTACCATCGTCTTCACGTTTCTCTCTCACTCGAACCTGCTCTAGTTGCAGTAGAGACCTTGGAATGTCATTCTCTTCTTCATTCACCAGACGTGCCAATACGCTGCCTTATTCTTCTCTGCTCCAAGTTGAAAAGAATCACCTTGTTTTACCCTTCTCCAAGTTGAAAAGGATCTGATTCTATAGCATGTAATACACTGTAGCTTCCAATAATTGTGGATAGGCCGAGGTATAATTAAAGGTTATAATCTAGCTTGAATTTTTACGACGTAAAAATCTAGAACCATTAATTTGGTGACGTTTTTTCTATAACATGTATAGCTTATCAAATTGAGCCTCTTTTTGTCTTGTTTCGGGAATTGCCGAGTCCTTTTTGTCAATCTTGGCAGCCAATAGTGACTCTGCACTAACGCGACTATACAGTGCATTCTTCTAATTCGGATTTATGGTACCAACAAAGATAGGTAAGGGAGTGTCCTAGATAATTTTCGGATGTTTGCTTATGGCAAGGAGCAGAGGGGTACAAAATGATTCTCCATGAGGACAAAAAGGGGGCAATTTTCTCTTCCGTTATGAGAGATATGTTTGTTCTAATGGGTCCCGACGGGGGGGAGCTCTGCTTCAAATGCGATTGGCGTCGGGTACCTCATTTAAGGTTGCCTTGATGGTTACCGGTTGAGGGAGTGTAACTCTGGTTCGATTGGCATTGGGCATCTCTTAAGAGCCCCCTCGATGACGAGGATTGAACTCCCTAAAGGGGCAGGAAAATTCTGGTTGAGGACTGTGCTCGACCCCTGCTAACGAGCAGAGCCCCGATAATCTCTACAAGGAAGGAGTTAGGTTCGTCTTGAAGGGTCTGGATGAGGGAGGTTGACTCCGGATGTGATTGACGTCAGACATCTCGTTAGGGACATATCAGTACGTACTGACGCGGGAAGACGGTTCAATTTTGTTTTGTAGAGATTTGGATAGGTTATGGGGGTGTTCTTCTCCAACTTACACCTTCGTGTGGGGATCGCACATATAGGGTGAGTATCAATGGGCTAAGTGGGGTAAGTAGATGGTTGAATATCACATGTCCTGTTGGTAATGGGGCTAGCCGGTAGGGTAGGAACAGGGCACAAGAACAACAAAGATGGCGGCTCTGCTGTAATAAGTCTTGCCAGGGTAGGGTTCAGGGGATTAATTGGTGGCTCCAATGTGATAAGCACGATCGACACTTGTAGGAGCCGGATATTCCTGGTGGTGCTTCATCTGACGTCTTGTTGAGTTTTTTACGTTGTGAACCTTACAAATGGCAAATGCCAAAACGACACTGGTCGATACTAGGGTTGGTTGCGCTGCCCTACAACCTGAGTTAGGCAGGGGCATTGGTGGTAGAGAGATATGGGGATTTGCCGAGAGTGGAAGACATTCCAGTGACTATCTGTGACTTGTTCCCTTGATGACGTTGATCAGAGCTAGGGCGGGTCACACTATCCTGTAACCCAATATTTTGGGGGTGCGAGGCTGGTAGAAACCATGTATCGAGGATATGATGGATGTGGCAAGTGTTGGTTTGGTCTGTTAAGTAGCACTCGGGTAGCCGGGTAGCTTGGTCTTAGTTTTTTAGGCTCTTGTATAGCAAAAACCCTTATTTCTTCTAAGATCACTTCTCACTATCAGAGGAAGTGGGAGCCAAGACTCTGGTGGTGGTTGCAGCTCATCCGGGGCAATATTGATGTTATGAGGTTAGTCGCCCAAGTGGACCGATGCCAGAATGACGCTGACCGGTATATATATCTAGGGAAATGCCTTGGGGGGCGCATTCCATTGGCCTACTAGGGACTCTTGTCAGGCCAACGCTGGACGAAGTTGGGAAGGGTGACGTTGTCCTGTAACTTAACATGTTGGGGGTGTGATGCATGTTAGAATCTTGGTTGAGAATAGGATAGCCTTGACACACTTCGGTTGGGTCTGTTAGGTGTCACCGGTAATTTTTTTGTTTACTATGTTTCCTATAGTTTCTTTGCATGCTCTAGTATTCTTCTATGTGGATTTCCCATGAGTAGCTTTGTTACGCTGAACCCAGATCATGGCCCCGATATCGCAGACTATTCTATACAAATCACATATGTGATGTTGGGACCGGTTCCGAACATACAACACAACCACACATCTACCCACTTGGATAACCCCCATTCCACCCCCAAGATTATTTCCACCATCACTACGTGACGCACAATTTTTATGGCGTGCCATCTTTTGCACCCTTTTTCTTCATCTATTGTTATGCAAATAGGGTTTTATAATAGTTTGCCAATTTGTTTTTTTTTTTGGTGCTTCATAACTTCTGTCAATGTGCATGGATGTCCTCTTTGGTAGGATGAGTTTCATTTTGAATTTCTTTTGGATTCTATATGCACAACTCGAAATTTTGGCGCCCGTTTCCCTTGCCGACGGTTTGTTTGACAACTTTCATTGCCTTTCAGTCTCTTGCGTTTTTTGTGTTCGCTTCATACCTCCACACTGTGATTTTTCTTGCATGTGTGCAAACCTTTGAGTGCTTGGCTTTCTTTCCTGCGCCTTCATCCAACAACTTTAATTGTCCTCCTCCCTTTTCCCAACTCTCTCTCTCTCTCTCTCTCTCTCTCTCTCTCTCTCTCTCTCTCTCTCTCTCTCGTGACTTTTTCACATCCTCACCTATTTTTGCACAAATTTTATCCCATGTCTCTTATGATTTTATTTCTCCCCTCTTCTCGCTTGTGTTCTTGGAACGTCATGATGACCACACAAATCAGACTGTTCTGTGGAGAGTCGCCACATCCCCTTGCTCACCCGCTATCTTTGGTCGGTCTCTACTGGTTCAGCGCCGACAAGTGACCGTCTGGCCACATGCAACAGCTAGACCAGTGCTCAGTGGGCAACAAACAAGGAGGGCACAATAATAGAAAAGACTGGAGCGACTAAGATCGGGCCTATGAGAGAGAGATGCTTATACCATTAAAATTATTTGTCTCTTTCTCTACATACTTGTACTCTTTTCCTTCTTCCTTTGTCTTTTTTTCTCATTTCCTTCTTCCTTTGTCTCTTTTTCTACATACATGTACTCTTTTCCTCTACACAACTATGAATTTCACAAACGTAGTTACCTCTCTTTCTCTCTCTTCCAACGCTTGAGATCATTGAACATGATTGATGAGTCAATCAACATCCGCCGAGGTTGACATATAGCTACGGTGAACTGCAAGATGTAGGCGAGCTTGTGTCCTATTTAGATTGGCGGAGTGACGGTCGCTAGGGTATTGATGGGGATGTCACGATGGATGGTCGACACCCTTGCGATGAATGAAGAGACTGGTGAGTTTCTAACAGGTGTGTCATGGGAGAGTAGAATAACGGACTTCCCCTTATATCTTGTTAATGGAAGTGAAAAAGGTTGTACACAGTGGCCTATTTTGGTGTCTATCTTCCCTTCTGGAGTGGACTTATTCAATGAGCGTATGTTGTGAGAATGCTCACATGCACAAGTGGCATAATGATGCATGATGTGCAGACTCGATAATATTTTTTTGTGCAGCAATGGATTAAATGTGAGAACGAATGCATGAATTTTCATTGGTTTTCAGTTGCCTTGTGGACTAAGTGTTGATGTATGTATAATTAGTCCTCTACATCCTGACTCCACTTCAAATGTTTACAAAAAAAAATCCGATCTTCAGTGCCGCATGATCGCTTTTCCTTATACTGAATAGCGGACATGGCGTTATGAATAAAACATGTGAGAAGTCAGGGCAAAATTCATTGTCCGTATCTCTTTCTTAGCAAATATAACCTCCTTTGCCCACTTTTTTTTTAAATCTTTTTGTCATAGCACGAGCTTATAGTCGTTTTGTGGCCCACCATCGAACCTCTTTGGCCCAAGACGTCATGTTCGGAGTGTAGACAATCATTATCGAGATAGTAGGTTCCATTACGCGACCCGCAGTGAAATGAAAGTCAACAAATGGATCATGAGGCTGCAACCATTCGACTCTGACTTCACGTTCTACATATTTTTTTGGCGACAATTTCACGACCTATATTCAATTACATGGACAAATGACTGAACTACGAAATTGCCTAGAAACATTCTTACTATATTCCGACGACCGCTTGAATTGGGAAAAAACTGTGGCTGCGGCTTCCCTTTCAATGAAGGGTATTGCTGATTGGGATGCTGAATGCTTACCTAAGGGACATTTTTTTAGTACTTCAATGTTTCGCCCTTGTACGCGAAGGAGAAAGGTCACCAGTGACTGTTGAAATTTTGAATAGACAGGTGCCTTTTTTTTTTTTTTTGGCTGATTCAATACAACGGTCCTCTTTTGACTCATCATTGGGTACCATGGCAGACCATAATCAGTCAGTATACCAAAACTGATACACAGAGATTCATAGCCTTGCGCATGGACACCGGCAGGGCATTAAAATGACGCACGGTTGGACACACTCCTCTGGGCTGATGCAGGTAAGCTATTACAGACACTGCTTGTGCACCACCTAGGTGTAAGTCCATGGTTGTTGTATGTTGGGTTTGGGCATTGTGATGTTTGCCTGATGCTCTTGGTTCTAGTGGTTCTTTGCGGGCTTGCCTACTTGAGGATGATTGTTCATTTGCCTTCCAGTCCGACATTGCGTACAAATCGTTCAGTTTCCACAGTAGCTCCGTAGGTTTGATAGAAGATTGCATGAATGAAGTTGTGTGTTCAAACTCACTTACCTAGTGGGAGGCGGGACCAAGAGACCTACACACCGCCCATAGACTCAGGAACGGTTGATGAGGGTGAGACTTAGTACAGACAGTGGTCGGTGTTGGTAGTTTTTTTGGGGCAAGATTAGAGTAGGGGGACCCGTTGCTAGCTGGAGATCTGGGGGGGTCAGCCACTAGGCACGGGAGGGGTTAGGATGAGACTAGGCACGGGAGGGGTTAGGATGAGGGCTCCCCTTAGGACAGCTCGCCTGTGTATTAGGAACGGTTGATGAGAGTGAGACTTAGTACAATCCACGGTCGATGTCTGTCTGAACTAGGACCCTACAGACCGCCCATGGAACGAGGCACAATTGATGAGAGTAAGACACATCCATGATATGGAATACATACACACATACACAACCATAGGGCTGGGAGGAGGTCACAATCAACTGATACAATTGGTCAACTTAGGGGCTAGTACGAGATTGCTTGGGCCTGGTGTCCGAAGTTCCCGTGCGACGAGGCTCATTCGATTCCGCTTCCACGAGGGCTGGGTCATGGTTAGCCCTGGTGCCTGTCACTGCTGTTCAGTCCAAGTTCCCCTCGATGCCAAGTAGGGGTAATGGTCCTGAGTGCTGGTCACAGTGAGGTAGGATGGTAGAGATAGGGGGTGCGCTAGGAGTATTGACGTGAGGATGGGATGGGAAGGTAGCCTCGTTCCCTCAGGACAACCATGGCTGACCGCTCCAGGCGATCAATGTGTGCCTAGTAACCGGCCTCTACAACATCCTGGGCTTAAAAAAAAAAGAAAAAAGAAAAAAGAAAAAAGTACAGTCTATGGACGGTGCTGGTAGGGCACTTGTAATCGGTGGGGTTCTCTACAAGATTGGTTGGGTTGCCTGCCTCCTTTGTTCGGTTCACTATCAACGAACAAGTACTAACGACAACAGTGCGCACTGTGAACAACCTAACAACAAACAACAGTAACAACAGCTGTGTACACAACGATAGGAATGCAAAATAGGTCCACCTATGGGACTTGTATTGAAACTTCTGTACTTAGCACCTGAGGTACCTGGGCGACAAGGCTCGCACAAATATGCTTTGATCAGGGCTTAGTGGGGTGTGTGGGACTCAGCTTAGCCCTGGTACCTACGACCGCGGTTCGGTCAGGTCACCCCCAAGGCTGGAGGGTAACGATCCTGAGTAATAGACACTGAGGTCGGATAGTGGGAGTAGGAGTGCGCCGGGAGAAATTACGAAAGAGGTAGGTTGGGAGGGAGTCGTTTAGGATTAGGGGGCCTCTACCACATGGCCGAGTGCCGAAGGTGACTCTCATATGTCTGTAATCCAGCCTCTTTTTAAGAAAAAAAAAAGATACATGGAGATTCGTGTTCCGACCTGAAGCTCCCTCCCCTCCCCCCCTCCCCCCTTCCCCCTTCCCCTTTCCTAAATCCCTTTGCACACCCCCTTTTCTGCACATTCCTGGGCCTTTGTCCGTACTCCGAATGGAAAGCGGGCATAAGGTTGTTCGTCGCAACTCTGCAATGATCATCCTCCTATAAGCTTATTGCTTTCACCAGCCATTTTTGCAAACATGGTAAGGTTCTAATTTTCTGGGTCCAGCATAACCAGACCCCCCCTGATCCCTTGGGAAGCAGACCATCTCCCATGCCACCTTAGTAGAGATGAACGCCTAGGCTTCCCTGCTAAGGGGCTTCCATGGGAAAGTAATCACAGCTCTGCAGCACAAAAAAGCTGAAAGCTCCAGCCCTGGACAGAAGGTACATGCGATCATTGCTGTGTAATGAGTGTGTTCAATGGGATGCTGGACCCGATTTCCAGCAGGTGAAGCTCCGCACCAATAGATGGAGCAACCCCACAGGCAAGACCTCAATCCTAGTGGTTCTCGTACCACCACCAGGATAGTGGGCTTGCAATGCGTTTTTTCCAGAAAAAAAAAAGAACTTTGCTACTGCCCTCCTCACTACCTTGAGAAACTCCCCTCCCTAGGACTCTTACTGTGCAAAAGCAAGGAAAATAACACCACGCTCGTGACTAGGCATTGAGCAAACCAGGAGAGGTGTGGTGCTGGGCCCCACCTTGCTACCCATTCTAACACACTGCGAAAGGAGGTCACATTCCAACTCTGACAAGGTGAGGTTTCCCGTATACGAAGTTAAAAAAAAAAAAAAAAAAGATCCAAGCACGCTAATGAATCGTCAAAGGTTTGATGTGGACTGCACGTCAAAAGATTGCCTGGGTGAGGTGTAGTGGGGGACTTTCGGTTAAATGTTTCAGGACTACCGTAGGGCCTGCTGATGGTGTTGGGCTGGGGATGTTAGTTCTACTTGGAGCTGAAGGACAATGCCATTGGGTGGTTGTCTTTTTTTTTCTTTTTTTTTTCTTAATAAAGCCCAGGTTGTTGTTGAGGTGGGATACTAGACGGATGGCAGTCACCCACAGTACTCGGCCACTCGGTTGTCCAGATGAACCCTCTGAAGACCCCACCCACCCTTCCTCTCATCTTTTTGCCCTGGTGCACCCCCACCCCCCCTGTCCTAACCTAGTGTTAACCACCCAGGACCATCACCCATTGCCATCTTGGCAGGGTGACCTGACCAGACAGCGGTTGCAGGTACCGGGGCTAAGCAGAGATGCCTACCCCCTGCTCAGCCCCGGTTGAAGCAGACGCTGTGGAAGCCTGATTGCATGGGGACTTCGGGAGCTAGGTTTGAACATGCTACTACAGGTCTTCATGAGGGTGCACAGTGACTCCCATCTAGCTGAGTTGTGTGGTGATGATAGAGAGCTGGGTATCCTCCGTTCCCTCGTATGTCCCTGGAGCCCGTTCCGGCCATGACACCCCCGACATCCCGTACTAAGGAACTGCTATGCCAGCCTCAACCCTATGCTACTACGTACTCGGAGGATAGCCAACCCTAGGTCATGAGTTATGGACTGAGTTTCTTATCCTTATGTTGTCTTTTTACTACAGTGTACTATGGTGTTGATGGTAGAGAGATGGGGATCCTCCGTTCCCTCGTATATCCCTGGAGGCCGTTCCGGCCCCGTGGTAAGATGCAGTATCTCCTGACACCCCCGACGCCCGTACTAAGGACTGCTATGCCAGCCTCAAGTCTAAGGTACGTACTAGGAGGATAGCCCACCCTCAATCGTGAATCATGGACTGTATGTATTGACCCTGGATAATCTCTCTTAGCCCTGTGTTTTATGGTAATCTGAGAGCAGACAATCCTCTGTTCCCTCATATGTCCCTGGAGCCCGTTCCACATTCCATACTAAGGAATCCTTTGACAACGTACTAAGAGGATGATCAGCCCTAAGTTACAAAGTGGTATTGAACACAGGACCTTATGTGAATCGTGCAAGTGACCTTAACCTATTGACCTACACTGTGAAATAATCTGTGGCTGTGCTCTGCTGGGCTCGAGTAAACCGGACTATGCGAGCCACCCAGCAGTTTCATGACAACCCCGTAGTCCAAGAACATTAGGATACCCACCATCGCTCAGTTCCCGCATACAACAACCATGGACTACCTCTTGGGTGGTGCGCAGGCAGTGTCTGTAATAACTTACCTGCCGTGCGCCATTCTAACGCCTTGCCGGTGTCCATGCGCAAGGACGCGGAGTTTTGAACCCACAACCTCATGCCATAATGCGCACTTCCAACTGGTGTTCTAACCACTGAGCTAAATCTTGTTTTTATTTTCTGCTTGTCTGAGTTTGGAGTTTGTCAATTGCACGAGGGTTAGATCCCACTCTGATTCATCCATGCATGTATCAACTGTGCTACCGTCGCACCCTCATTTTGACTGTATCGGGCCGGAAACAAGCCTTGCATATGTTCATTTTCAGGCTGCGTTATGTTCGGGGGAAGACGGTAGTACTTGGGAGGAGCTGATATGGCATAATGGCTGCGGGGTGGGTACGGGGGGCTGCAGGGCGGAAAGATCTGTGGGTAGAATGCTTTTTTTTTTTTTTTTTTTTTTTTTTTTTTTTTTTTTTTTTTTTTTTGGGGGGGGGGGGGGGTGGGGGGGGGGGGAAGGGAAAGGTAAGCAAGTTACTCTCGTGACCCCTTCCTGGCCCAGAAATATTATCCACTTGATCTCAGCTAAAAGGCCAAGCATAAATATGTGTGGGTAGAATGGTGCTTGGGATGGTTCACAATATTTGGACTAGCGGTGAAAGGTGCCGGTCGCAGTTTGTGTGATGGTTGATTTATGTTGTAGCTGTGGGGCCGTGTCTATCAAACACAAAAATGGTGAGGGCGAGGGTCTCTGGCCTCCATCACACTTGGAGGTTGTTCACGGCGAGTTTGTAACACTCAGTTTTTCCTTTTTCTTTTTCTCCCAAAGCTATGTTCTTCTCTCTCTCTTTTTTTTTTTTTTTTTTTGTGAAAGAAACTCCTGCAGAATTGCTAGGGGTGCTGGTAAGAGCAGACAGCACTAACATTCGTCAGGGGCTCCATCTATTGGTGGGGAGCGGCACCTGCTGGAAAACGGGTCCAGCGTCCCCATTGTTACAAATGATTGCTTGCACAGACAATTAGGAAGTTGACAGAAGGCTGCAGATGTTTGATATGTTGTGACATGTGTAAAGGAGACCTATTCTACAGCTTTCGAGCGGTTGCCGACGGAGGTGGGTGCGCAGAATAATAATAGTATTCGCGGGATTCGTGACTGCCGATGTTCCTTCTGGTTACGCCGTAGCCACTGTGGGCAACCTGCCCTCCCATTTCCCCCACCATCACCCTTTGTTGATCTGGACATCAGGTCCAGCCTCCCAAGTGATACAGCCAAACCGTTGCTCAGACTTTTTAACAAGTGATTGCTTTCAGTACCAGATCCCCAGCTAGACCCCCACTCTGGTCCCCAGGCTGCTGCTGTTCGATGTGGTTGCATCTCAGTCTCTGTGGACATCCACACATCCCGTCTCCCCTTCTCCATCCTTTGTTGTGCAAATCTTCGCCTGGTCATTGCCTTCTCTGACCGGCATCACCCTTGTCCCTTTGTAGCTGTTGATCCCAGGCAGTCGTACGTGGATGAGACGGGAGGGGGGAGGGAGGGAGGGGGGGGGGGGAAGGGGGGGAGGCACTTCGTATCACAGTTCAACCTAGAGTTAGTTCGGAGGGGTTGGAATCAGCACGAAGTCGGTTTGGAGGTATGGGACTCGGAAGTCTCCCAGCGGTCGTCTTTTGCCAGTCGGGCTCTGTTGTTCTCCAGGGTTTCCAGTGTTCTTCTCTCAATTTCACCTCACACTACCTACCTACCACTACTCCTAATTGTAGGCATATGGGGAACCCCGTAGCAGCCAGAACCGTGTTCATGAGAGAACATGCGGGGGCTGCTCCCGACCTGCAGGTGGGCGATACCGGCTAGGGACAGCCGGTAGCATCAGGAACCATGCCAACAGGACCAATCCCTGTGCCTCCCCTCAGGTCCCCTCCCCGACGAACATCAGCAGACAAATGCCGATTGGGGGATCCAGTGGTCTATCTCTAGGTCGCGGGCGCCAAGCATGCCCAGGAAGGTACATGAGGCCAATGGGGATTGAACCCACGGCCTCCTGAATGCCACTTGCGTGCCTTACCAACTGAGTTAGGCCACTGGATACTTGCTTAGTTTCGAGATTGAGAGGCTGAAAAGAAAAGGAAAGACAAGGAAATAAAATAAAATAAAATAAAATCTAGGTTACCAGAGTGGCCCGGGGTAACTTGCCCGGCCGCCCCCCCCAAAAAAAAAATAAAAAAGAAATTTACATTTTATTTTTTACTTTAAATTTGGTGAAGAATTTCGATGTGACCCAGGCAAAGTTGTATAAATCCATGGGTTTCTCGGGTCGTTATTTTGAGAGACATTCCAGCAGTCCAGATCTGTGTCCGGCCGGAGTTGCCGGGTCCGGAATTCGGGCTGCTACTATCTTTTGTGAGGGACGCTGGGCCCGTTTCCCGGCTTTTCCCAAGGACAAGTCTTCATCTCAAAAAAAAAAAAAAAAAAAAAAAAAAAAAA
>BFEA01000281.1:67443-115326 GCA_003427395.1 Chara braunii | reverse complement strand
TCTGTTGCGGCAGGAATTCCCATTGGCTCTCGGTTGCTAGCCACGGTTGCCATTGCAGGCTGTGATCCGTGTCCAAATGGCACAGTCTCGAGTTCTGGTCCATCCATATTGTAGAGAAGTTATCGACTAGCCGTGATCACTTGGGTGCGTCCCCCTCTTGTTGCAGTCTTGTCTGCAGGCCTTTTCAGGCATCATCCTCAGCCACCTTTTAAATGCTACAACACAATAGTTTTGAGCCCCACCTCCCCATCTCCCAGCCCCCTGTCCCTCTCCCCCCCTCCGTCCCTCTTCCCCCAAACAAACAATGGTCACATGCACGAATGATTTGGGTCCCTTGAAGGCGTCACGTCGTATTCCGTCCTCTGAAGGCACATGCCTTCCTAGTAGGAGCTGATGGTAACTCCCTGGTCTGCCATAGGTGCAAAGTGCCCATGGAATCTTGGTAATTTTTGTCATTGGGATCTGTGGAAGCTCATTACACCCACAGGCAGGGGACTCGCCCCCCTCGAAGCATGAACCAGCACATCAAGACAAGACAAACACTCTTGCCACCGTGTTCGTAGGACTCCGGGCATGCACTCGGTACAGAGGAGTGACCTGGCCACGCCTTCTTACTTAGTTTTATTTTTAAACACTGCTCCATCTATTTGTGGGTTAGTTTTATTTTTAAACACTGCTCCATCTATTTGTGGGTTAGTTTTATTTTTAAACACTGCTCCATCTATTCCTACAAATTGCTTGCGTGTTCTCCTCCATCGCGCCCTTCCACTTTATTTCCCCTAATTTTCCTTTTGGGACCCCCCAATTTTTTTCAATGTCTCTTCCTCCATCAAATCATTTTTTGCAGGAACCAATATAAGAAGATCTCATTTTCGACGTGGGATGCCTAAACAAATAATTCCAAAAGTCCTTGACAAGCTCTTTTTTACACGCTCCAATCCAAAAGGCTTGCCTAGACTCGATCACAGAGCAGCGCTGGCCATGAGTTAGTCTGTCGCAATTACCTCCCCTGAGTTGGCAATGCATCCTGTCCAGCAATCGGAACCAATAGTTTCCATCATGTCTATTTTGTCGGCCATTTTAGCGCCAGCAATAAGTCTGCTTGTGTAAAAGAGTACCATCCAGAGATAGCCCGTCGATTCCCCAGGCTAGCATTCAAGTTAGCAGGACCTTGGGCAATCATGTTGGGACCCGGTTGCTGTGCAACAACAGTGTTGGGTATAAGACACCACGAAAATAGGCTGGGGGTGAGGGCCAAAGGGGAGGTGCAACGACTGGTCACAGTGCTCGACAGTAGTGCTGCCGGTTTTCCCCGACCCACAACGCCTGCCCATCCCCACATCACCATGATGAGGGGCTGGGATAGCTTTGCTCTCACGCCAACACTACGGTGTGAACCTACCCCATGGGTTAGGGATAGGTACGGGTTGGTGGGTGTTCCCTGGTGGTGTGCATACAGTGAAGATGAAGAGATATCTCAGAGGACGAAACGTGGTACTAGCTCAGTAGGTTAGAGCACCGGCATCACAAGGGACAGGTTTTGGGTTCGATTCAGATTAGATCGGCCTCAGCCTGTCCTGTGAATGCCTGGGTTGGTGTTAGATTGGCACCCGGCGGAGTAGTCCCCGAGACTGGCATAGCTGTGGTAGCTCTTAGGACAGCAAGCACAGTAGCTTAGTTGGTTAGAGTATTGATATATCTTGGGAGAGGTCATGTGTTCAAGAGGGGTCCTCGTGTGTGCCACCTCTGCTGGGGTGCTTCCATGTTAGCATAGTGCTTGCCCGTTACCGGTCTTCAGGGGGAGGGCGAGTTAGGGGTGATGTCGCAGTAGGCCCCCGCCCTTGCAGGGAAGGGACATTGATGGAACCGATTGGGGGTCTGGAGGAGGGTAGACAACCTTTGGGGGGGGAAGTCCTCTTACTTCTCCAGCGAGATGAGGGCAGAAGACTAGGGAGCACATACATGGACTGGTGAGCCTGGTAGATGACATACTCATAATGTACAGATTGATCTTGGTATGATACTAGGGGTAACTTGAATTAGTATCCTCATGATGACATAGTTGAGAACTGACTGGGCCACAGGGGGGGATGGGCTAAAGGTTTTCCCTGGCAGGAATCTGCCCTGCGGATAACAGTTGTGGGCTACGGGATCCACAACCCTGCCCCTCCTCGATTGACACTAGTAGGGGGCGGATAATACCCTCACAATAATAGCAAGGGGGGCGCGGAGCGGGGTGGGCCGGAGGTTTTCCCTGGAAGGAATTCTCAGGTCCGATAACTCTGCCCCCTCGATATGAAACTAGCAACAGGGGTTTAAGTTGATAATACCCTCATGACAACATGATCTGTAAGACTGATGACGGTTAAAGAATGTTAGTCAATCCGGTGTCCTCGGCAGCGCGACCGGGCCGATCTCGCCGACGGGCGACGGAGAAGCGGGCAGTGGGCGGAGAAGCGCGAAGGAAGAGGATGCGGCGCATAGCGACAGAGGGCGATGGGGAATAGCGCCCCGCCACCCGATGCTTTGACGCGACGGCTGGCTCCTCGGTGAGGGTGGGAGTGAAAACTGGTGGGGCACCATGAAGGCAGCTTCGAGGCGTGGATATGAGGGCGGGGTGAGAGATCAGCAGGTGGATGACAAGGCGGGAAAGCGATCGCGGGGCATGGAGACGCAGGCTAGATGTGTCCGGGCGTTGCTGCTGGCTTTTCTGTTTGCTGTTGCCGCTATGCGCTTACGGCAGAATATCTCACACCAAGGTCTCGTTGGAGAGGAGGAACGCTTGGGGGGAGTAAAGGGAGGCTGGTATGGAGTTAGGTTTTCTACAGGTGGGCGACGTCAGCAACGATGCCACCCCTTCATCTCTTTGGCTTACCTGCGAGGGGCGGCTGGCAGGCTCAGCGGTTTAGTCTTGCGACGTGGTTTGGAGTAATCCTGGCTGCGGTCCATACTATCTTCATCGTTCGGTTCTTTGGGATGGTTGATTGGTTGTCAGGCGGCCGAGTTGCTTGAGAGTCGATGAAGGAGGATGTGAGGTTTTGAGAGAGGGGGGGTGCTTTTAGGGATGTCGAGGGTTTTTGTTTTTCCTCTTCATGTTTTGTTGCGGTGATTCTGTGATGACCTTGATGAGATTCTTAATGACGTAATAATATCTGTTAGCCCTTCTATCCTTGAAGTTTAGTATAACCAACAATTCTGATTAATCCTGACGCATTTGGGTTGCTTGATTCCGAATTTCTGATTAGATTGTTTTACGATGGTTTGTTCGATTTCGCATTACCTATTTGATCCTTTTATGTCGTTACCCTTGACGCTTAACCAATGATGACGATTCAATATTTGTGCTACTAGTTTATCTGTTCTATGTTGTAATCCTAGATGTTCATACGATAATTTTTTCTGATTAACATTTTCCTGATTTACGGTCTGAGCGATTTCCTGAACCTTGGGTTCTGGAAATCAGAGCCAAAAGTCCGGTTGGACATCAGAATCGTTTTTCTATTGTGTTTCCTTTGGATTTTCAAAGTCATCAAATCGTATATTCGGTATGAGCGATTTTCCTTTTCCCAATCCTTTGTGTATCTTGATGGATCTTCTGTTTTTGATGCTCATTAGTTTTTACTTGTAATAAGTCTTAGCGATTTTTCCACTTCCATCTTATTTGTATTGATGGATTTTCTAATATCGATGCTATTTAGTTTTTATTTAGTAATTAGTCTTAGCAAGGGGGTCTCAACCTGTGATATGTTGACACCTTTGGACTCTCTAATTTAGTCTGTTTTGGGGGGTATGAAAATCTTGCAGCTCAACACGAGCTTCGTAGGGCTTGGGCTCACAAGTATTGATCGGGGTTATTTCCTTAGGATTGGAGCCCCTCCCTGCGAGGGCTACACAAGGTGGGAGGTGTTGTCCTTAAGAGGGTAGGGGCGGTCACGGTATTGTGGGATTGTCCTTTTCTGAGCCGTGCTGAGCTTTGGGTCGGATCTGTATGGCGGTTGGGGAAAGTGGACAAGGGGTGCTGAATTCAGCAAGTTGGGAGGTAAAGAGGGTTGTTTCACTGAGAGGGGGTGAGACAGGAGGAAAGGGGGAATTCCAGCTCTGCGGGAGCATACTCTAGGGGGAATTGTGTGTTGCTGAGGGAGCAGGAATGACTGTTTAGGGGGCTATTCTGAACTGCAGCCAGTGTGGTGAGGGGGCACCTTTCGACGGAGACATTGTATGGACAGAGGGACGTTTTTAAGGGAGGAGTAATCTCCAGAATTTTTTTGTGAGTTCTTCATGATTGGTTGAGCTTCGAATAGACACCGGAACCGCTACAGGATGAGGGGTTATTTTTCCCTCCATTCCTCTCGTTTCGTGGAGGTAGAAGGGGTTTTCTCTGTCTTTGTCTGAGTCAAATTTCTCTGAAGGAGGGGAAGGGGAAGGTTAGAACCTGAGGATGAAATTTAGTCAGGAAGTTCTCAAAGAACTGCCATTTCGTCAAAATGGACATCTTTCAGTTTTTGAACGAAATTGAAACCGAGTTTTTTAGCCGAAAACTCGCCAAAATTTGTTGTTCCTGAGGGTCCAGTGTTTTACAAACGCTGGACCCCCTGGCTGTACATGGACCTAGCTTAAGACCAGGCACCTCCAGGCAGTCATGCCTGAAGGTGTCTGGTCTCAAGCTAGGTCTATGTACAGCCAGGGGGTCCAGCATTTGTAAAACGTTGGACTCTCAGAAACAACAAATTTTGATGAGTTTTCGGCCAAAAAACTCAATTTCAAGTTCGTTCAAAAAATAAAAAAATGTCAATTTTGACGAAATGGTCGTTAATGGAGGAATGGCTGTTCGGCAAGTAGGTCAGAAGAACGAAGTTGGGACGACACAAGCCGTTGTTGGAGCTTTGGCTCTGTGACCTGGGGGGAGCTTGAGGCGTGTGGAGTTATGCTGAGGGTGGGAGGCATAACCAGATCGTTCGACGAAGCGGACACCTGGGTATTAACCCTGTAACCTGTCAGGGGCTTGTAGTTAAGGGTAGTGTCGAGGGAGGAAGGGACTTCCTGTCCATCAGAACTAGGTTGGTCAGAACTGGGGAAAATTGCGGTGCCCTGTTACCCTAGCATGAAGGGGGTGTGAGATCAAGTGAGTTCTGCTACGAGGACTGAAAGCCTGAACAAACTTTCCGTCTGTTGAGGGGGGAATTTTGGATAGCAGGCTGTTTCAGTTTTGACCTCCCGCTCATATAGTTTTCCATGCCTTTCCAGATATTTTCAAAAAACAAAAAGACTTAGTAACTGCGGCTTGAGTACCATAGCATTAGGTCAGTAGGTCAGCAGTTATCAATGGTTTTCTTAATAATTTTTCTGAATTTCTTTCGTAGTTTGCAGATTGTTTTTATTTGAAATTCTTAGAGTGTTCTTAGTCGAAACCAGTAGTTATCTATAGTTTTCTTAAATTTCTCCTGAACTCTTGTCGTGGTTCTCAGATAATCAGATTGTTCTTAGCTCAAATTCTCAAGATTGTTCTTAGCCGAAGCCAGGTAATGACCCTGGTATTTCGAATCATTTGTATCATTGTATATGGGACGCTGGGCTCGGTTCCCGGCACGTGTTGCTCCCCACGAATAGACTGGAGCATTTGTCCCCCCCCCAAAAAAAATAAAATAAAATAAAATAAAATTGTAAGACTGACAGTTGGTTAGGGGTGCAGGGGGTGGTGGGCCGGAGGTCTTCCCTAGCAGGAATCGGCCCTATGGCTAACTGGTGCGGGTTACGGGATCAATAATAGTAGAGGGTAAATAAACACCTCCAATGATAATAGTATAACCCCTAATGTAATGTGGTATGCTATGCTAGGAACATAGACCCGGGTTGGTCCAGGGTCGTCTTAGGTTAGACCTTGACCAGGGTAGAGCCAGTAGACACTCCTATGATAGCTCCGTTCAAATATTCACCATCCGACTAACCTGGGTCAGTGCTCATAGGATTGCATAGGACGACTAAGATTGGTGACTGAAGTGCCCGTGCAATGTGGCTTGTCTGATAGTGCTTCAACTAGGGCTGGGATGGGGTTGTCCTAGACCTCCCGCTTGTGCCTGCAACTACTGTCCGGTATATTCGAGGTGGGCTAAATAATGCTCCCGCAGATGGGGAAGCAGGGGATCCGCTAAGGAAACAAAAAACAATGCTGAGGAGGGCAGGGATGGATTGTGTGAGCATCCAAAAAAGAAGTGTACCTCTCAGGATGACCCCTATAGCATATTAGAAACCAAGTGTACTTGAACACAATGCCCTATCATCATGACTGTATTGCTGTGGCATAGACAGCCCGTGCACATGCATGACAGTGGGGCGTTATGTTCCGGGACCAAAAGAAGATAGCATCAATTGCTACATTGTAAAAACAAGACCCTTTTAATGCACAGAGATTAATTTTGGATGCCAACAAGACACTTTTCATTTACTTTTTTTTTCTTTTTTTTTTTCAATTTATGCAAGGGTGAGACCTCTATCCCAGGGGTGGTGAGAGAACCCTCGAGATTGAGGTGCCGCTGGGTGGATGGCTCCAATCTATCGGTGGGGAGACGAAAACTGGGTCCATCATCCCGTTTACAGTTGAACCATTGGCTAGCTCGCCGGACCTATACACTCATCTAAGAATAACACCTTGCCAATCCCCAAAGCTGGTGCAGCCCTCCAGTCCCTGGTGGTCCCCACATGTACTTCCAGGAAGTCAGGTCGTGCACGTTGCTACAGTGCGCTGAGATGTACGGGCCTGATATGCCCGGACAAATTCATCCATTACGAACTATCGGGGCTCTATAGGACAGGTTAGCGTAAGCATGACTGAAATTCCTGGAAGTACTGGCTGTTTAAACCAACAGCGCCCCTCCAGCCCTCCTCAAGACAAAATATTACCATCTTCACCCGAATAGAATGTCCGGTCATTATAGATGTATTTGGCATAACTTTCAGCCTAGATATGACGATAATTATCGGACATTCTATTCGGGTGAAGAAGACAGGACTGGTTACACTGCTGGTTTAACCCAGATCCACCATCATGATGATCCAATCCATATTACAAGCACTACTGTCTTCCCCCGAACACAACGCATAATGCGTTGTATTCGAGTTTTGAAAAAAAAATCGATGATTCGAATAGAAATCATATGAGACGTATTCGAATTTTAAGGTTGTTCAAATCGAACATCTATGCATTGTCTTTGAATAGGAAACAACCTATGTGTTGTCTTCATTTACAACGCATATGTACTATCTTCGGGGGACGACTGTATCGCACAGTCGCCAAGGCAATCCATTGACAAATTTGACGAACACGTTTAGGTTTAACCACCAGCACTTATGAGGCCCCCTTTTTTTTTTTTTTTTTTTTTTTTTTGGGAATCTGAACCCTTTTTCCCCGAGGTGGATTAGTGCTGCGTTGTCGAGCGCATCGGTCCGGCACCGCACGGGGCAGCGCGGGACCCTCCCGGCCGCGTCACGCAGGAGTTGGACTTTAATCCTTCGTCACGAATACACATGGAGCTTCCGCAAGCCGCTCCGGCCGAGTGCGCCAGCCATACCTCCCACGAGCCCCTACGACAGGATAGGGCCTACGCGAGGCACGACTTACCTCCACCTTACGGGAGCTGTCACCTCCCTTCGGTGGGCGTATCCCCGTGGAGCTACCAGTCCACAGTATGAAAGCTGATCAGTTCCAATCGCAGAGGTGGACCAGCCGAGGGCGTTTCTCGTTCGCTGTAGCATAGGGGGTATGCGCGGTAGTACGCCTCTATCGGACCCGCGCGCGAACCGACGCACTGGGGAGGCTGAAATCCCAAGCGTGACTCGGCTTCGGTCGACTATGACGTATCCCACTCACCACGTATACACCACACTACGTACATATACATAGACAGAACGACACTGAACAAACGACGCGACAACACTCCTAGTCTCTAGTAGCCATCACATAACTTTACAATGCGAAAATCGGATAGGCGTCGCGCGCGAGACTTGGTATAAAACCGCGCGGACGCAGGGCTAACTCGTATCGGCTCGCAATGCAAGCGTACGCAAGCGGTCGCAATGATGGCATACTATGTAGTACCCATACTCATGCGGTCCTCGTTAATCTCGAGGGTCGCGTTCGACACTTAAGTGTCAGCTGACACTCACCTTGTGGGGTTAATCTCTCAATGCTGGAAAACCGCCAAGTGCAATTGAAAACCACACCCTCTTCTGCACCCTGCGGAGAGCGAGTGGTATACAGGTTCACCCCTGTGGTGGCTATCGTCTCTTATCGCTCTGGAGACCAGCTCCTTCTTCTAGGGCCTGCAGATAACTCAAGGGGTTTGACTTTGATGGCTGCCACGGACTACAACGTCCAACCATAAAAATATAAAAAGCAAAGGATAACAGAGGGTCTTCCTTTTCTCTCAAGCCACTGCATAATCTGGTTAACTCGTGCGCACGATCACAGTAAACCGCGCGCATACCCAAGGCACATATAAATATATAAATAAGGTTTATTGATATAGGACGATCATTTCTCACAGTCACAGTAAGACTTCTCTCAGCCATATATATATGTAATCGCAAACAGTTACATCTAGAGTCTGAACCACAAACATTCCTGCAATTACATCAAAGATTCAACAAAAGTCCACGCGCTACACGGGGTCAACTTCAACCATCTTTATGCTCATACCCCTTGCTTTAGCCATACAAACCTCACTCTTGTGCAACTCCCCAAAATAAATATTCAGTATGTTTGTTAAAACCTTTAGGGCAAAAACCTTTAGATCGAGTGACAAGAGTGGATTGAAGTTGAATCGCAAACCGACGAATCGGCAACCGACCTTTTATCAGTGATAACAGAAGGTGATCCTTATAGGATCATGCTGAATCTAGTCCAAATCCCGAATCAATCGATCAAGAAGACCTGTAGCACAAGACATGTCAATCCCCAAGCTTAAACCTATAAGTCTATGGAGAATAATCTTCATATCACGATCCCACTCAAAGCATCTTAATTAACTAAGTCTGAATCTACCTCTAAGCTAGTGCCCAAAGCAAAGGTAGACAAATCACAGAATCTCCCTTATTCAGGGTGGATTGTCAGAATCGCCACTTGTCAAAATATAATCTATCTCCTTTAAACTAAGAAAATTTTGGCAGCGCTTCCCGTAGGAAAAGTGTCTTTCCATAATTTATATCAGCCTGAATATGAAAACATAAATAACTTTTAACTTTCCAAAGTTTAATTTTGTCTAACTCCCTGGATTAGCAAAAAAATGAGCAGCACTCCCTTTAGAAAAGCAGATTTTCTAGATTTTTACCAAGCCATATATGAACTTTAGACAAGTTGAACTTTGAAAAGTCAAAAAGTTGACTAACTCCTTGGATCTGCAGAAATTTCGGCAACGCTTCCCGTAGAGAAAGTAGCTTACCAAATTTATACAAAGCCAAGTATAACAAAAGATCTCAAAAATACGATAATTGATCTAAGTAAAATAAAGTTTGCCCATAAAATGCAGGAATTGAATTAACTTATATCGTTCTAGCACGTGACGAGCAACTAAAGCAACTATCTGTCAAACTGAAATTCAGACTAAGTAGCGACCTCACTCAGCCACATGCAGGCCAACCACAAAAGTAAGTACTATCACCATCCCAAGTCAATTTGACAAACAATAGTTCATAGTCTTTCAATGATTTATCCCCTTATACCCAGCTTACACAAGGCATAAGGTCAGGACACCCAAACTTATAGAATGAGCCTTACCTTAGCCAGACCTAAAGTCGGGTCACCCAAACTTATGGAATGAACCCAACTTAGCCAAAGTATACACAAACAAAGGGCACAACAACTTTTCTCTTCTTTGGGCATATGACTAGGCCAATCGAGTCGCCCTGAACTGTTTAACTAGCCAGATTATAAAGACCTCTCTGAACTTAATCTTCAAAGCGAGCGTAGGACTGAACCATTCATCTCAGAAACAATGCTCAGTCGACCCAGGTTACCTTCAATTATACTTTTAATTACACTCTCTTCATGTTGTGATAGGCTATAGTCAGACCACCTAAATTTATAGAACGGTCTGATTAGCTCGTTCGTAGATAGAATAATAGTAAAATATAGCCAATTTATACCCTTGGGTTCCAACATGTGCGAGGCTTTGAGTCAGACCACCTGAACTTACAAAACAACTTGACTCTCTGCCTAATTCGTTTCTCTCTGATCCAATCTATGCGTGGCATTGGGCTAGACCACCTGAACTTACGGAATGGTCTGCCCTTTGTCAAGTTCATTTTCTCAAATTAAAGCAGGAAGAGGTTGAGTCACCTAAACTTATAGAACGGCTCAGACTTCCTCGTTCAGAACCAAATAAACAGAGGAAATCCAAAAATAACCAAGGCAACCAAGACACCTGAACTTACAGAACGCACTTGACCCCTGAAAAAATCAATCACAAGCAGCCCTCTCAAGTCAAAGCAACCAGGCCACCTAAACTTATAGAACAGTCTGGTCCTCAAAGCAATCCCACAACACTAGGTCTCCCTAAACTTATGAGGACTTCCCAGCCTTTGTGACCTAGTCAACTCTGATGCAAAACTGTTTTCCTCCCAACCTTTCCCCAAATGCTTTCCCTTTCAACAATCTGCTTTCACACAATCAACGAAGGCTGAAGTTGAGATCACACAACATTCCTTTACTTAGTCTGATTCCATGTCCTGAACGTCAGTCAAAAGTCAAAGTAGGGCTGCATACCATACATTCAGTCAGAATATGCAATGGGTAGTACAGATAGGGGCTATGATTTGGGTCTATAGAAAAAAAAACAATGGTTACCTTTCAGTTCCCTGCCTCCAGAACTCCTCCTGCCTCCTGGCAGAGCTCCCGCAATCGGTGGGGTGAACCTCCCACAGAGGCCTTGTTGTGGATTACGGGTTGCAATCCCGCCTGCCGCCTTCCTCTCAGAACCAATAGACTAGACTTAGAATGAGAAGGGCAGATAAAGATAGATTTAAGACTCTCAGATCCAAGGGAGTTGCACTCAGACTCGCGGGAGAGGGTCGTGATTCCTTGGTTCGCCTGAGGGCACCGCAATGGCGACCAAATCGTAACAGCTTGATCAAGCTGAAGTCACACCGCTGAACAACTCCCCTCCGACGAATCCCCAAATCGCAGCACTAACTCCCTTTGTCACTACTCTAGATTGTAACAATAGCCTTCCTTGTCGTCCAACCACTCTGTTAACACTGCATCTCCGGCTCCCAAAATGAAGTTGCAGCCATATGATCCTCAGGACGGCTGCGGCCAAAACAGCACAGCAGCCTGCAATAATCCGGTCGGGGCCGTAGCAGAAAACACAGCCCGAACAGCAAATACACAGCCACCACCGAGGTAAAAACCCAACCGGAGCAGTCAGCGGAGTGCACCTCAGCGAACCACGGAAAGCCCAACAGTGCACAGTGCCGTAAGTGGTGATAACCCCACACTTAGGCCGGTGCCCAGTCCTGCACACGCTGGCTAATAGATAACTGTAGCTCCGCAGTTCTTTCCCTGGCTACTACAGGCGGTGAACGGAGTACAACAGACGCCCACAGGTAGCAGCCCTTCAGGCCACACTAAATAGGTTTGTCTCCCCTGTAGCCTGCTTAGTGCAATTCCCTTCGTCCTAGCGCATAGCAAGCTGGCCGACAAACGAGCTCCTTCTCTCCCTCTCTTTAGGATCCCGGCCGCTAGGTAAGTCTCCAGCTCCACGACTAGTTCCCCACCTCTTCCACAGCTAGAACGTGCAAAATCAAGTGGGTCAGCCGCTCGGATATGGGAAGACTCGTCTGGCGAATCCAGTGACCAGGCGGCATGCTGACTTCAACGGGCAACAACTTTGCGACCCTGCCTCCTCTTTCATAGAAGGTAAGTACTCCCTCTTGCATGCGAGGCACCTAGTCGTGTATATGGCTAGGCTCGTTCAGAGTTACGAAGGCGGAGTGGGAGAACGCCACCACGCCGCACGTCAAGCTACTGCGCAGCTCGGAGTCACCGCCCGTCCCTTCGCTCGTCCATCCCGTCGCCCACCAGGTAAGCCTAAAATCCCCCCTTGCGGGTGGCCTCCGACCTCCCGACGCTACTCCTTGGAGCACGAATGCATCTGGTCGCTCATATGACCAGGTTCATGCGTGCCAAAGGCCTCGAGTCTTAAGGGCAGGTATCATGCAGTGATCTCGCACCCACTCGCTCGCTTGCCTACCCGTACACAGCTCGCACCGTAGTTCGACTTCCGGCCCGTCTCTTCGCCGCCAGCTTTAAAGGTACGTGCCCATTCCCTGTCCCTATTCATGCGGATGCCACTTGCTCGATCGCACTCGTATGTGCCGGTTAACAGGTGAGTCACCAATACCGCGGTCAGTCTCACGCCCCTTCTATCAATACGGTGAGCAAACTCGAATGAATCTTCCGCTAGAACACGGAAAGATACGTCGCGAAATCTACTCTCCTACGCAAAGCCCCCCCTTTTTTTTTTGCTAACTCCTTCTTCACGATTTCTCCTCTGAATTCGTCCGCAGATCTACGTTCGCCCGGGTTTAAAACCCCTACCCCGAATCTTTCCTCGTTCGATTCCTTAAAGGAACGAGCGAGATACTAACTTTCGGCCCCCGCTTTTTTTTCCCTCGTTCCGCCATATCTCAGCTCACTCTCTTTTCTAAAGAACTTTTTTCCTTCAACTTTTTCACTAATTTTAACTTCATATTCCGGGTCGCCGGCCCCGAAAATCCCTATCTAGGCTTTTAGATCGCCCAAATCAGACAGGAAACGACCAAGAACCAACCACTTTCCTCTTCGTTTTCTCCTCCCGCCATAACCCCAGCGCACCACTTTTTCTACTAACCTCTTACTCCACTAACTTTCGCATAGATCTAACCTTACCATTACACTCGCAGTCATAAAAACCCCCCACTCCGACCTTCCATCCGCCCAATTTCATCACGATCTGCGCGGGTTATCCGTTTCTCTGCTCCGCCCAAGCTTGCTACCTGCCATCTTCACTATCGCATGCACCTGGCACGAAATCGCGCCCGGGTTCAGCCCCCGCTTTCCACAGTGTTATCGCTTTGTCCCTACCGCGCAGCGCTACCCGGCGTGCTATCTGCCCGCTGCTGCCTGGTGCCGCCGGGCTTTGCCCATCCGCTCCGCACGTACCTGCCGCAGAACCCCCGACAGGTTCATTCATCTTCCTTGCGAGCTTCACCCTCTTCTCTTCACCCCACTTTCCCCTGTTAGCGCAGCTTGGCGACGTGCGGCCCGCTGCACTAAAGCAACCACCGGTCAGCCCGAGCCCGACTACAATCCCCGACTGTCTCTGGGGGAACTTCGGAGGGAACCAGCTACTAAACGGTCCGATTAGTCTTTCGCCCCTATACCCAAATCCGACGAATGATTTGCACGTCACTATCGTTTTCTGCCTCCACAAGGAGCCTCCCCCGCTCTGCTCAGGCCGAGCGGACCAGCCTTCGGGCCCCCAATGGGCAACCCATACACAGACTGCCCCGAGTCGGGGGCGCGGGCCTGCTACAGGCCCCATAGCAGGACTCCCGTCAGCACGGACCCCGACAAAGGTCCTGGTAACAGCGGCCATATTTCAGACGAGAGCTTTAAAGTCCCAGACGGGCCAGAGCCCCACGGCCAGGCTTATGCCCAACCTCTCCGCCGCGGACGACGGGGAACGGACGGTGCCCATGCGGAAGAGGCTTCGTCATCCAAGCTCCTCCCCTCCATAAGCCCATCCCCGAACGGCTCACACGTACATTGAACTCCTTGGTCTATGCTTACCATCCATGCGCGGGGCCATGCTACCCCTTCTCTGTATAGTTCCAATTTTAACGGATGTCCTGAAGGACCCAGTCGGGGTTAGGTCCCCCGATGCTGCTAATGGCCCCACCGCCTTAGCCATTGCCTGACCGCGGTATTCTTCCCGCCACAGTCACGCTCATAGCCCCCTTGGCCCGGGCTTGGAACCAGTACTTCCCTAAAAAAAAAAAAAAAAAAAAAAAAAACAACGGGTATTTAGAATCACAAGCGGGAAACGGGAACTGCTAGCATCCCGTCAGTCCCGTGGGTCGTGCCTGTTAACAAAATTGAGGAGGATAGCCCTGTCGGGCCCTCAACCCCTCAATTTCTTCCACGCTATTCCGCTGCTCCCTCGTCGCCGTATGCTGGCCTCGATCCCCGAACCTGCTGCCTGTAAATCCAAGATCGTAACCAGTAGGGCCATGCCCAAGTTTGGTATCAATACGCGCGGAATTCTATATAAAGTGGTGCAACGCAGGCGCTTAGGGCCAAGGAAACGCCCTGAGCCACATTTCCACCTGCAACCATGCGCGCGGCCTCCGAGCGTCTGCACCAACTTACCCAAGCTCTGCGATGGTCGCCGCTCACGTCACTCCACGAACTAGACCTACCGCAGTCACTTTGTCGCCGTCGACGCCGTCCTCCACGTACACGCACTTGCCTCGGTCAAACGTACCAATCAAAAAGAGGAAAATATCCTTAAATCCTGATCTAATCGGCTAAGCAGAAAAGGAAAAGCAAAATACAGTCGGCGGCCATGCCGACTCTTCCATTGTTAACCAAAATTAAGAAGATCACGCACGCCTCAAAGTTGCGCGCCCACACACTCTCTACTCCAGTCAGCCTCCGGGTCAACGTAAACCGCAGATGCTATCGCACCCCGCGTGGTAACCTTTAAATTTTAAACCAAGCCTATTTTCTGCCGCCTGCAAAAACCAGGGCGAATACCCTTGTAAGGGTATTCGCACCGACAACGTGCCAAGAAAAAGAACAACTGGCTAGCGCAGTGCAATTTTTTTTCACTCTGGCTGGCGTTGCCAACCAAACAAGTCCCGTAGGCCGAGCCCCAAAAGACGTAGCTCGTACACAGCCATATGGGAACAAAATCGCGGGGAAATGCACCTTTTTTTTTTTTTTGTAAGACTCTACAAAGTCTAATAGGGTGGGTGATACAAGCAGCACCTCCTACTAGATCTGCCTCACTCACTCCATCTATTGGTGGGGAGTTACACCTGCTGGAAACCGGGTCCAATGTCCCTCAATTACATATGGAAATATTGAAACTTCCCCTTCTAGAGGTGAGCACAACCTCTTCACCCCAATACGAGCGCCATATCTCATTTCTAATACAAGTTATGGTTCCTCTGATCCTCCTAGGTATTTAAAATTCACAGTATGACAACACATTTCGACATTGTCACCAACGCTTCTCTCTGGGTATCTCACTCTTGACCATACCTTGACCTTGGAACTATAGAACTAAAGGGTTGGGGGAAAGGGTCCAGGAAATTTGTCATATCCCTCAGAGGCATCTCTGGCTCCACCGTTATCCATTCCTCAAACATTAGATAGTAATCTCTGCACACTTCCTCATTATCCTTTCTCGCAACTCCTTCTCACTTGACTGATCTCATTTTCCTTACCTGAGGATTTCCAAACCAGTATCGAGAAAATTCCTAAATGTGTTTTAGAATTTATGTTTGTGAGCTTAGGTGTTGAATTTTTTCTTTTGTATTTACCCATTTAGTTCTGATTACAGTTTGAATGTGTTGTTTGATTATGATTGTAAATTCTGGTCCATCCTGTCGTACCCCTTCCATTTCAAAGGTACACCTCCTCATCCATATGGCCCAAAGTACTGGTCTTCTTCCTTCAATAAATAGGTTATGTGTGAAATCATTATTTGTTCTTGGGGACCATGTTTCCCACAAAATCGCTTTTCAGTCCCATGACCATTGACATTGGGTACCCAAACGGTGCCAGATCTGATCTCACCATCTCCAAAGCCAAATAACCCCTGAACAATGTGAAAATATATATTCAACAGTTTCTGGGATAGTTCTTGTGGGGAAGGTTGTTTTACATAGTTTGCGCCAAAGGAGTGTTTTTCCCTTTTGTCCTAAGGTAGTTCGATCTGTTAACAAGTCATTCGTTGGAAGACATCGATGTTCAATTTGCGAATGTAGCGAAACCACCTTGGCTGGTTTGTCGTTGATTGTCCTAAAAACTACCATTTCGTCAAAATTGACATCTTTTATTTTTTGAATGAAATTGAAACCGAGTTTTTTTGCCGAAAACTTGTCCAAATTTGCTGCTCCTGAGGGTCCTACATTTTTAAAACGTTGGATCCCATAGATGTATGTAGACTTAACTGGAGACCAGATACATCCAGGGGGACTGCTTGGATGTATCTTGTCTCAAGTTAAGTCCACATACATCCATGGGGTCCAACGTTATAAAAATGCAAGACCCTTAGGAGCAACAAATTTGGACGAGTTTTCGATAAAAAAACTCGGTTTCAATTCCGTTCAAAAAATAAAAAATGTCAATTTTGACGACCTGACAGCTTAAATCATTTAATTGGCTTAAGTTCCTCTTTGCTCAGGTTCAATTGATTCATTCATCTTGTAATTATTCTATCCTTTAGATTAATACTAGGTGTTAGCATTTTGTATGTAGACTTAACAAATAAAGTATGAAGTGCTCTCGTGTATTTCCGTTCATTACCTACTTGTGATGTCCATACCCAATTGATCGGGTTTAGGACCAGGTAAGAAATGGGGGTGTTAGGTCTGAAAGCCATAAAGATTTATGTTTAAGTACTCTTATCCTGAAGATAAGTTGACTATCCACCCATTGAACTTCCTTTGTTGGAATAAATGTGTTATCATGGGCTAACCTAGATATTGACAAAAAAAGTTTCTCAATTAGTGTTGATTTGTAAAATATTTCCAACCTGGTGGAGTTGATTAATGATGGTTGCCCAATCCCTTCTACAAATTTAGGGTTTGTTCTCAGGATATGAATCCAGTCCAAAGGGATTAGTTCCGTAATTTTCTCTAGGGCTTTCTCAGAATGGTGGAAATATTTCAACCTCTTATGTAAGTCATCAGACGAAATTCAATCCTTCAGCTTCTTATTCCAGATGTCCTTAATACTCAAAACTCCTTTTTTGATCCATCTCTTCCACGGGGAGTTCATACAATGCAGCACACACCCTTGTGAATCTTCGATCCAACAATTATTGAACAAGGGTTGTTGACACACTTCCTCCCATCTTGTTGGCTCCACTGTGTCCGACAAGGGTAACTTCCTTCATATCCTTATCAAGGTAGGCCAGAAGGGGTCCTTTCCAAGGTGAGCCCTTACTGCCCGGCCTTATGATTGCCTTGGGTGCATTGGATTCTCTATCTCTCTTGAACTCTTCCTAGGGATGGTCCATGATCTGTTATTTCGCCATGATATGGGGTCAATAACTTCTGGGGTTTCAGGTGCCATGCGCCTGATCCGTTCCCATGCCAAAGCATTCCAAGGGGTCTGAGGGTTGAAAATTAGGCTTTTAATCCATTGGATGGATAAAACCATCCTTTGTGTAGATGGGTAAATTATTCCTAACCCCTCTTTCTCTTTTGGTTGAATCACTGACTGCCATGTCACTCTACTGATAACATTCTTACTCTCATGATTACTTCTCCATAAAAAGGCGACCAATTGTCTTTGAAGAGCATTGTGAACAATTTTGTCCATCGCCCAAATAGTTGATTTATACCAAATAGAAGTTATGACTACGTTATTAATTACTAAAACACGACCAAACATTGAAATATACTTATCTTTCCATAATTCAAGCTTCATGAGAGCCTGTTGGAAAATTCATTCGTTGTTTGTGTTCAGTTTTCCTTCCGCTGTTAATGTCATTCCTAACACCCTCACAAATATGTCATGTGGGATAGTGCATCAACCAACCTATATTTTATTACCCCAGTTGACGTTCATATCAGATAGGTAACAAAACTTTTCCATCATTGCTTGAAAGGATGCTAAATTCTTCTGAGATGCTTCAATCATGAGTGAAAGATCATATGCAAATAATAAACAGACAGGGGTTGCTTTCTCCGGGATTGATGTTATCTGTATATGTTTAATATCTATATTCTGCCTTAGGTTAGCTGCTAATGCCTCTTTTATGATTACAAACAGGAAGAGAGCTATGGGGTGACATTGTCTAACTAACCGATGCAGAGGGATTGGTGGAGCAACATTACCATTTACAAACACTCTTGTTGTGACATTGCGGTGCACGATCGTAATCCATCTTCGGAAGTCATAACCAAAGTTTAATTTTTCCATATATTTATCTAGAAAGTACCCGTTCACATGATCATATGTTTTTTCGAAATCAATAAAGATAAAGGATGCATTATGTTTAAATTAACGTGTTAATTTTATCAATTAGTAGGATATTATCATGAATATTCATGCAAGTTATAAACCCAGACTGTGTTGGATGTATTATGTCAACCATAAATTTTGATAATCGATTGCCTAGGGCTTTTGTGAGTATCTTATAGACCACTGTGAGTAGGATTATTGGTCGATAATTATATATATTAGTTTTTTCTCTTTTTTTATATAGCAGAGTTAACACCCCTTGGCCAACAATTTTTCCCATATCCCCTGAGTTTTATACTCCATTAATGAAATTCATTAGATCATCCGAGAGAAAGTTCCACCCAGCTTCCCAGAACTCCTTTGACAAACCATTAATTCCTTGGGTTTTATTCTTCTCCATTAGCATTAAGGCTGTTGAAATTTCTTCCTTACTTAAAAAAATTTCAAACATTTGTTGTTATTCAATCATTATTCTTGACACTAATGGGGTTTAAAAATCGTATATTTCTCTATCTCGTTGAGCTTGGGGTGTATCTAACAAAATTTTTAAAAATTCTGTGGCTATTTTAGTACATTATGTTTTTGATGTGACCATAAATTCATCCCTACTTTGTGAGTCTATGGGTGCCTCAATCACAGTTCTTTCTGTACGTGCTCTACCGTCGCAAAAAAATGTGCATTCATTGCACCCTCCATATAATACATTTTGAGCCTCCTTGTGATCCTAACTCATTGGCATCTATATTTCATTAGAGTTAGTACGTGAGCCTCTAAATCTTGGACTTCATTTGCTATGTTTTCTAGAAATTCCTTATCGTCTAATTTTGTTTCCTGATGTTCAAGTTGTTGAATCCGTTGTAGAATCTTTTTTTTCCTTTGAATGTCTTTCAGTTGCAAGCATTTTAGAATATTCATTGCATTTACGGCCTAAAACTATAAGACCGTTATTGAACCATTGAATGTTATTTTGTATGTGTACCTTTTACTCTTTCAAAAAAATCCATACATCTTTTAAATATGATCTAAAGTTCTTAATTTTAAGATGAACAATATTAAGTTTATAATAATCTCTTCCTTGATTTTTTTTTTTTTTTTTTCGGAAGGAAAAAATAGCTACACTCATTGAATGATCTTAGACCAGTAAAGAGAATACGAGGGAAGATTTCAACCACTTGTAGTGCTCCATGTAAATCGTCTAACACTAGTTTGAGATCAATCTGTGACTTTGTGTTTTGCTTTGCTTGACCTTTTATAAAACAGGAAAAAAAAAAGATTAAGTGTTTGATATAGGTTAGTTATGATTAACTCATCTATCTTAATATATATCAGATAAGGAAATGGGAGATGCCAACGATCTAATTGCCTATCATGTGCTGCGTTGAATTTTTTTTTTATTATTATTATTATTATTTTTTTTTTTTTAAATCCCGGGTGATGCTAGAGGTGCTAACATGAGCAGCCACCGCTAGCATCCCCAGACTAACTTCATCTATTGGTGGGGAGCATCACCTGCTCGAAACTAGGTCCAACGTCCTTTACATCATTTTGAAGAGACCTTATGCTGGAAACCGGGTCCAGCGTCCTATCACTAGCCATCCTTTTTTTTTTTTTTTTTTTTTGAATAAGATCCAGTGATCCCTATGCTGGAAACCGGGTCCAGCGTCCCATTACTATTGTTTTCTATTCCTAGAAAACAGACTCATCGCCTCCCTATCTTCTTACCAAGTGAACCATCTACTACATTGTTATCCTGCACTTGTAGGTAGGAATGCCTCTTCAGTCAGAATTTCGTCTGCCTGATGGAATTGATAAGACTAGCCTCCCCCTTTTGAGTTACTCTACCTTAAACCTTTATTCTATCCTTCCTCCCCTCCCCCATACCACTCAAGCTTTACCAATGCTAGTATAGAGGGAGGGAAGGGATCAACAAAATACCCAGGTGCTCTTAACGCTGCTCCTGGTTGGAAGTCAAACCAATTACTAAAGGTAATCTGGTAATCCCGCTTGAGCATCCCCCGCTCCCCTGCCTCTCCCGGCCATACTACTTTTCCAAGTAGTTGCCTTGTTGCATCCCCTAGCCATTCCATTTGAAACTTTCGAATCCACTGTTGGATGTCCGTTTTTTGTTTAAATTCCTTGAGTTTAGTTCTTGCCTTCTCCCATTGACTTCTAATTTCTGTTTGAACAAAGTTTTGTATTATTTCCGTCAATTCCCGACTTTCAATCTTCACCTCTTCCATCTCGTTAATGCATCGTTTGTACCATAATGCACACAATACCGCTTTCCTTCCAAGATGGAAAAAATTTTGTTGGAACTCAGAAAGCTCTATCAGTTGTGGGTTCCAGTGACCTAACAATATTGCCTCCGTTCCCACAACCACTCCAATCCTAAGATCCTTTGCCATACATAGTCTCATCGACGCCACAACAAAACAGAGCCCGGGCATTGCAAAAATATATGTTCAAGTGTTTTCTTTTTTTTTGGGGGGGGGAATGCCTGTGCACAAGATTTACACCATGGCAATGCCACTCCCTTCTGTTCTAATGAGGAATGGTATCCATTGTTTAATGTTTGTGACATATAATGCTCTTATCCTATATATGTCCTCAAAGGATATGAAGATCACTCTGTCTTCGTCCCTTTTAGCAATCCTATCGTCTTTGTGAACTTGAGAACGTTGACCGCGCCATCCTCGTGTATATCCAATATTTGTCCTATATTCTTAGCGTTGTCGTGTTGATTTATGCAAACCCAATCGGCTACTTGGAAGACCAGACCTTTTTTCAGGGTGACTATCCAAGATAAGGATATAGATGGAAGAATTTCGTCCAACTTGTCCAAAAGTTTATGTGCATACTTGATTTCTTTCCTAAGCATTCCAACCTCCTTCCAATTCTTATTCTCACTGGTAGGATTTCATATATCTTTGATTCTGACTACTCCATTCTTGACCCATGTGGACCATGGAGAGTCTGAGTTAATAAACACCCTCCCATTCTGATCCGTGATCCAATGATTACCAAACAATGGTTGACGTATGACTTCCTCATACCTTGTTGGTTTTGATTTATTAGGTATAGGTAATTCCCGCCAAAATTTCAGTAGATCAGACCAGAACCCATCCAGAGTTAAGTCTCTCCTAACCTCTCATCTTATCCCCACTTTTGAGAACTGCATCTGGGCTCGAGGGATAGTCCAATACCTATCTTCCATCCAAGTGAGCGGGTGCACTTCATTGGTCGTCTGGGGTACCAATCTACGGATTTTCTTTAATGCCAACTCCTGCCATGGCAGGTCTGTACCCTAGATTAATCGTTTCAATACTTGTAGTGTCAGGGCCTTGTATTGAATTTTTGGGTCTAGGAGTCTCAGACCTCCTTTGTATTTAGGCTGAATTAATGTTTGTCATGCCATTCTTTGGATCACATATGATAAGTCATGATCCCCTCGCCACATAAAAGCTGTCAGTTGTTTCTTTAACCTTTTAGTAGCATTGTTACTGAGTGACCATAGCATTGCTTTATACCATATTGAGGCTAGAATGACGTTATTGATTATTTGTGCTCTCCCGAATATCGATGTGTGTTTATTATGCCACAATCTCATTTTTTCTAATGCACTGGATGAGATCCATATATCATTCGAGTTTGGTTTCCCTTGTGCTGTCAAAATCACCCCTAGCACCCTGATAGGAGCCTCCTAAGACATCTATTTGATCCTGGGAAGTTCTGGTGGTCTGTCCCCTTGAGAATGTATCCACCATCCCATCGTCTTATTACCCCAATTTACTAACATATAAGAAAGAGACGAAAATTTGTCCATTAACGCCTTAATTTCCTCCATGTTTGTTGAAGAAGCCTCCATCATGATAGTTAAGTCATTGACGAATATTGAGCAGATCGGGATTGCTTCTTCTGGAATATTAGTGATTCGGAGACGTTGGATATTGCGGTTTGCCCTAAGGTTGGCTCCTAACGCCTCCATAATGATTACAAAGAGAAAGGGGCTAAAGGATCTCCTTGTCTTACAGATCTTTGAAGAAAAATCTTTGGGGATAATAAGCCATTAACCTGTATTCTTGTTGTGGCATTTGCATGGAGTAATTGCACCCACCTTCTTATCCCCGGTTCGAATTCTAGCTTGGTTCGACATGCATCCAAGAACCGCCAATCTACATGATCATATGTTTTTTTTAAATCAATGAATATGAATGCCATATTTTGTTTATTTTGCCTAGATAGCTTGATCATTTCATTGACTAGCAAGACATTATCTTGTATATTCCTTCTATGAATGAATCCTGTTTGGGAGGGGTGGATAATGTCTGTTATTATGGGGATAAATTGCTGCGTTGAAATCTCCCATCACAATGATTGGTATACCAATAGGCAGGTTGGGCAGGGAGGATTAAAAAAAACATTGACGTGCTCCAACATCATTTTGTATGTATACACTTAGTATACTAACAACTTCCAATTCGAGCATCCCCAAGTTATAAACCCACCTTCCATCCAGTCGATCCACTTTCCAATTGAGGACTTCCACTTTCGAGTCTGAAGGTATCCATATGGCTACCCTTGCACTGCCCAGACTAGGAGCGTGAGCCCTATAGGCAGGATATAGTCAGATTTCCTTATGCATGTGATTATGAATCTTTGTATCCATTAGATGAATTTTCTGAATACAAATCACATCTGATCATTCCTCCCCCCCAATCTCTTTTAGTTGATCGTAGATAGCTTGTCTTTTGTTGAATTTAGTTGTTGCTAGACCATTAACATTTAACGATCTTATGTCTAGATCCACATTGCGCCTTAACATTTTCCACTTTTTATCCTTGTTGTATAGTGCATCAATCACACCAAGTTTTGTCATATATATAAATATATTTTATGAAATCTAGGATGGAGTGAATGAGTGACAATAAATTCACTATTTGCCTACATTCTTTGCCAGGCTCCACAATCCAGTTGTCCCCCGACTTCCAATGTGCCATGTCTCAATAGGCGTACCAAGATGGTGCACACACCTTCCTCTGACCAGAATTTGCTTGCCTTTATCTTCAACAATTGAATTTTTGTTAACATGTCATACCCAAACCAACAAAGCTCCACCTGCTTGGACTCTTTGTACCTCAGGTAAACATCTCTCTCAGCAAGCTTATTTGACCCTGCGAATAATGAGAGGGAAGCAGAGAATCTTGGTGGAATTGCTCTTTACTAAATTTATCCTACACAGACATATGTTGGTTTCCTGCGGATTATCCATTGTATATTGAAATTCATTCAATAAATAGGTTAGGACTTTCCCGCATATAGTGAAGTAATAAGGTCAGAGATTACTCGTCTGACACGGCAATGAGTTTACCACTTTCATCGGCAAACAACCGAACCCTTGGAACCTCGACCTTCCACCATTACTGATGGGGTAAGACTATGCCTTCACCATATTCACTACAGTCACCTGTAAGAACTTAGGTACGATTCTCATTTTTATTAAAGATCCCCCTACCATACCTCTGCCACTGTTGCTAGAGAAAGGGATGAAGGCTTGGTACCTTTCACTGTTACTTCCCACGTGGTGGTTTTGACAGTCTAACTTTCCATATTCCCCTCTTGAACCTGACTGGGAGGACTACTATGCACGTTTTACCTAGGGGGTGTTCTCCCTGTCCCCTTGCCCACCACAAACACAACTTTTGTCTCTTGCTGGTGAGATCTCCAATAGGAGAGGGTAAAGGATTAAACCACCAGTACTTGGCCCAGCTATTGATGTCGAGCCTAAATATGGCCTGCGCGCTAAGCTTTGCCGAGCCTGGAAGGGGCGGGAACCGGTAGGGGGCATTTTGTGGTTGGCACAGGTACCGCCCCTTGTGCTGGACCTGCAACCAGCAGCTGGTACGAAACGGGGTAGCTGTTTTCACTCGTACATTAGCCCACGCCGGCCAGAAGTGAGAAACGGTGCCAAAAAGAAAAAAAACAACTAAAAAAGGCAAGAAGGGTGCTCTCAGCTCTGTCAGAGGCCCGCCTCTCACGGCGGGCAGAAGGAAGAGTTTTTCTGATGTGCTCTCCGTGAAGACAAAAAAAATGGCGAAAAAATAAAAATAAAAAAAATGGCGGTGTACCTCTTTCTACGTTCCAGCAGATGATTCAGTCTCCCCACATGTATCTTTCCATGTTGTAGGGGAGTATTCAGTCTAAAAAGTAAACCAAAAGACAAAAAAAATGGAAATGTATCTTTCCATGTTCTAGGGGTCGATTCAGTCTTATTTTGCACAAGTCGGACCAAATCTTCTTCCAGAGACAAAGGAAAAAACGGACTGAAAATGACAAAAAGGATTCAAAGCGCCCTCAGCGCTGTCAGAGGCCCGCCTCCCACAGTGGTGTCGGCGCGAAAACCCTTACAAGGGTATCCGCCCTGTTTTATGCAAGTGGTAGAAAATGGTTTAGGCTTGAAGTTAAGTATACCGCGCTAGGCGCGACTGTGTCTGTGACTTACGTTGACTGGATGGTTGACTAGAGTGCGCAGGTTTAAGGCGCGCGTGATTCATCCCCTGATGTTGATTACGAAACCGGTGCGGGCGCCGGTTTGTTTATTTATTTATTTTTATCTTATGTTTTTATTTTTGGCTACTCGGGATTAAACTAGGATCTAGGGGACATTTTCTTTCAATGGCTAGGCTTGACCGAGTCGAGCGCTCGTGCGGAGAACGGCCCCGACGACGGCATTGGCAATGACTGCGCGACTTCGTGCGGTGAGCGGGGTGTCGTAGGATGGCGCACGGGGCAATTATGGCATGGTATAAGCAAGCCGGCGCGGACACTGGGAGCCGCGCAGCCGGTTTATTAGCCCAAAGCACCGCGCCGCACCACCTTGTATGGTACTCTGCGGGCGCTGGTCTCAGACTTGGGCTTAGCCCTATAGGTTACGACATTGGACTGACACTATGAAGGTTCGGGGATCGACGCCGGCGAGCGCCAGCGCAGCGGCAGCGGAGCATCGAGGAGGGAGCCGATGGGGTTGAGGGCCGTGGGGTTATCCCCCTTTGTTTTGTTGATGGCGGCGTCCGATCAGTGGTGGCGTTTTCTAAATAATTTTATTCTACCGTCGTATTTTTTATACCCCGGCGGACCGTTGATTTGGGCGAGACGTCGGATCTAATGGTCGTCATGGCAGTCGAGGACCTTGAGCGCGTGCCCCGTTTGACGGGTCCGCGTGTTTGGGGTGCTGGCAAAAGTCCTCCCTTACGCCGTGAATGAAAAACCACGACGCGGTCAGGGCTGAGTTTGTATTTGCACTTGAGGCGAAAGGGCCGGTAATGCTGAATGTATACGCCCTACGCTTCGGGTTTTGTGAGGTCTCGTGGGGGTGTGTTGTATTTGCGGGGTTGCCTGAAGTGCCATTACAAACTGTTTTCATAGTCAAGCCGGGGCCGCGCCGGACACCGTTTGCCTGGGACGCGGCGCCGTGGGGGCGCGGCTGGCACCCAAGAGCATAGCTCGGTGGGTATACCCCTGAGCTGTTGAAGAACAGGCCTGTGTTCGAATCCAGATGATGGAACTTGATCTGCGTAGCCATAGAGCGAGGCCCAGCTCGAGTCCTTCGGGACATCGGTTAAAATTTGAACAGAGCAGAAAAGATCTGCTCGTCGTCGCGCTGGGATGATGCGCTGAGATCCGGAACGAACCCGGATGTAGGGTGCGCCGGGTACATGAGAACAAGAGCGGGGTCGAAGGCGGAGTGGATGGCCCCGTGGTGGGATTCGCCYGGCGGCTGCCTGTTGCGACAACAAACGGGCGCTGACCGACACGAAGACCTTCTGGACATTCGTAGAAATTGGAACAATACAGAAAAGATTAGCCTGGCCCCTGGCGTAGGGTGACGTGTATAAGAAAAAAGTAGGGGCAGGCATTCTGCTTTTTTTCTCCTACGAACTAGCTGTGCGATCGACCTGTCCATTTCGGTGTCGGGAGGACCGCTACCTAGACTGCGTTAAGGAGCTGTGGGCGGAGGGCTATGTCGAGAGTAGTACGGAGGAAGATGGGGAGCACAGCGGGGGAATGAATCTAAGCCGGAGTCACGTCCGGATGCACTCAGAGGAAGGGACGTAGAAGGTCGGGCGGTGACGGAGTGGAGGCGCTGAGCAGCGGGGTGACAGGCGCCCACACGTCGAGGCCAGGCGGGGTGGTGAAAGACGGTGGGCGAATCCGGACGGGAAGGCGTACCGGATGCATGCGAGGAGAAAAGTGCAGCGCGGAGGTAGGGAGATGACGATGAGGTGAACCAAGGGGCGGAGCGAGATGAGCAGCGCTGCGCAGCGCAGCATCGAAGAAGCAAGTGGGCGAGGCGGAGTGCGGACACAGTGAGAAACGAACGTACGCGGGCGAGATATTGTGTCGGGTACATGCAGATAAAAGGTGGGATGGTGGAGAAGGAAAAGAGTTGGTACTCGCTTATATAGAGGGCGATTTCGATGGGGGAAAATGCTAGATAGGGGTTTTTAGGCAAGGCGACTTCGATGATGATGTTAGTTTTGAGAATGGATTAGTAGATAGGAAGGTTAGCGGAGAATATGGTGCGCGGAGGTATGGCGAACGGAGGAAAGAGAAGGAGGGAAACGAGCATATCTTGCCCGATTCTCAACGGAATCAGGCAAGGAAAGACACGGTACTGGGGTTCTTGAGTGATGCGAGTTGGATGGTGAAGTCAGATTAGTGAGAAAGTTACTAGAGCGAGAGTGGTAGAGAGAAGGAGGTGCGATGAGAAGTCGAGGAAGGTGATGGGAGGGAAGACGAAGTAAAAATCGGAGTAACTCGCTCRTTCGCAGGTTGTTTTGGGCGAACTAAGGATTAAATTYGGGGTTTGGGAGACAGTGGATATAATGGCGGGGTTAGAATTGTTGATGGGTTAGTCATTTGCTAGGGGTGAGTACTATGGGCTGCGCTKAGAAGGGGAAAAYGGAARATCGAYTGTACCCGCCCGTRCTTTAGCAGAACATTCATTTAGTYYCGCTTGATCCCACTTATAGAGTAGTATGAGGCCWRGGATTCGGGAGCTTAGCTGTAGGCCTATGGGTAGCCCTCCCATCAGTAGAGCAGCGGCTCCTTAAGATCTCGGTGCGAATGGTGGCGGAACGGCGTGCGCCTAGCCATGCTCAGGCGGAGGAGGCGCGTGAGTTGCCCATTCTGCGGTAAAAAGGGAGGGGRTACAAGCTCGRCTRCGTCTTGTAAGGGACCTKAGCTTGCCTGCCWGCGGAGAGGAAGAGGGACTGAGAGATCCAGCCTCCGACTGAGTCGCTGCCATACTGGCGTGACTATTGTGGTGGCGGGTAAGACTGTGGTTATGTGTCTGACTTGGGGGTAGTCGTCAGGAGGCAGGTTGCCGATGGACTAGCTGGAGCRCCATAGTGCTCCTGCTGCCCATTGCAGGGTTCTCAAGAACTGCTGCTACCGGCGAGTGCTGGGATTGCTGTAACCGGTGTCAAGCGTTGTTGCCGTGAGYTGAGCACGRACTGTTCCTATAGCCACTGGCCAGGCMCAGACTACGTTGCAGGTTGKGCCCAGACCGTGGCTGCGATGCGTTGCTGCCACAGGCTGCACGCAGGTTGATCATTGTTGACCAAGCGGAGCTGCTGACGGGCCGTGGCCAGCTGATGGAAGTCGCATGCTGTTAGCACGTACTGTTGATTACGGCTGGCTATCACAGCCTACGGTGCTACGGCAGTTGGGCCTAGAGGAGTGATTGGGCCTGTGAAGGAAGGACTATTGCTGCGAATTGGGGGAGTCAGCAGGCGTGCAACTTCAGCGGTTGACGCAGAGTTAGCCAAACTGGTACGTTGGCTGCCATTGCGGGGCCCTCAGGCGCATCCAGATATCAAGACCCTCTCTTGCGAGACTGAGAGCACCATTCTTGGATCTGAGAGTCTCACACTTTTCTCTTTCTATCTTTCTAAGTCTAAGTCTAGTCTGCTGGTTACGAGGGGAAGGCGGCAGGCGGGATTGCAACCCGTAGGTCCGCATCAAGACTCTGTGGGGAGTCCACCCACCGATTGCGGGAGCTCTGCTGGAACCAAGGCGAGGTTCTGGAGGCAGGGAACCTTCAGGTAAATCATTTTTATCTGTATAACCCACTACTACCCATGTTTGCCTATCTCCCTGTAATATGATTGCGGTATGCATGTGTTGTCCCTATGATTTTTGCTTTCTCTTCAAGACATAATCAGACTAAAGGGAAAGAATGTGTGAGATTGAAGTTCAAGTTCCTTCTTTATTCTGAATGAAAGCAGACAAAGGGATAAACTGGGGGAAGGTGGGAGGAAGACAGTTTTGCATGCGTTTGGAAGGGTCAACCAAAGCCTGAGCATTGTTTCTACTGTGAATGGCTCAGGGCTATGTTTATTTGGCTGTTTTCTGAAGGACCAGACATTGTTTCTGCTGTGAATGGTATGGTTGCTATGTTTATTTAGTTGTTTTCTGGAGGACCAGACATTGTTTCTACTGTGAACGACCTGTTTACTTTAGTTAACTCTGAGGGTTTGCCTGATTGAAGGGGTTTAAATTCTTGTTTATTCTGAGGGAGAATTTTTTGTCTAAGGCTAAGCATTGTTTCCATGGTGAATGGTTTAGCCTGAAAACCACGCACATAAATTAAACTGAGTATAAAGGAAAATACTTTATGTATATTTGCATGTGAACCGACAGCCGGACATTGTTTCTACTTTGAATGGTCCAGCGTTAAGCCATATCATTAAGAAGAGAAATGAGAAAAATACAAAGTATAAATGAAAATAGTTTGGGCAAGCTGAACATTGTTTCTACTGTGAATGGTTCAGTCCCCTGCCCATATTTGTCTTTTCTTTTGAAAACAAAGTCAGAGAAATACTAAATCTTTGGATATTAAACAGCTCAGGGCGACTAGGCATTGTTTCTATGGCGAATGGCCTAGTCATCTGCCCAAAAGAAGAGAGAAGTAGTTGTGCAACCTGTTCGTGTATATCATAAAGACAAGTTGGACATTGTTTCCGTGGCGAATGATCCAACTCTATGTCTTATATAAGGGTATAAGGATTCAAGAACTTGAAGATTCATGAACTATTTATATGGAATGAATTTGGGATGGTGAGAGTACTTACATTCGTGGTTTGGTTTGCATGTGACTGGATGGGATGATTAGTTTGTTTGGGTTTCAGTATTATAGGTAGTTGGTTTATTTGTTCGCCATGTGCTAGAGCCATAGGAGTTAGTGTCAATTCCTGCATTTTCTGTAATAACTTTTTTTTACTTAGGTCAATTCTTGCATTTTTTTAGATATTTTCTTATAATTGGCTTTGTATAAATCTTGGCAAGCCACTTTTGCTACGGGAAGCGCTGCCGAAATTTCTACAAATCCAAGGAGTTAGTCAAATTTTGACTTGTCAAAGTTCAACTTGTCTTTTTCATATATCTTGCTTAGTAGGAATCTGGAAAGTCTCCTTTTCTAAAAGGTGTGTTGCCCAAATTTTTACTAATTCAGGGAGTTAGACAAAATTGGACTTTGAGAAGTCAAAGTTATTCTCAAATTCTGGACCTTGCTTTGTATAAATTTTGGGAAAGTACTTTTCTAGAGGGAGTGCTGCCGAAATTTCTGCAAAACTGAGAAATTAGTTAAATCTTGTCTAAATTGAACTCAAGTTGTCTTGTGAGTTCAAATCTGACTTAGTATAAATCTGGGAAGTCTCCCTTTGTAAAGGGAGTGCTGCCCAAATTTTTACTAAATCAGGGAGTTAGACAAAATTCGACTTTCCAGGACAAAATTCGACTTTCATGGAGTTAAAGATTATTTCTGCTCTCATATATGGGCTTATATAAATTCTGAAAAGACACTTTTCCTACGGGAAGCGCTGCCGAAATTTTCTTAGTTTAGAGGAGATAGATTATATTTTGACGGGTTGTGATTCAGGCGATCCACCCAGAATAGGGGAGATTCTGTAGTTGGTCTACCTTTGGCTTAGAGGTAGACTTAGGGTTAGCTTATAGGGAGATTTTGAGTGAGGATGTATTATGGGGTTGTATTCTCCATACACTTATGATCTTAGCTTGGGGATTGGTCTGCCGTGTGTTACATGTTTTTTTTATCATTTGATCCAAGTTCAGGGTTAGATCCAACTTGATCCCTTGAGGATCACTTTCTGTTATCACTGATGACATGCCGGTTGCCGATTCGTCGGTCTACGACTCAATTTCAACTCACCCTCCACACTCAACCTAAAAGGCCTTAGCCCTGGTGATTTCGCTGTTTCATTAAGGTTTCACCCGGACTTTTATTGAATGGTCATTTAACAAAGGTACTGAGTATTTCAATTAAGGTTGGTTGGAGAGGAGGTGTGGGGTTTGCATGGCTAAAGCGAGGGGTATGAGTGTCGAAGGAATGGTTGAAGTTGACCCCGTGTAGCGTGTGGACTTCTGGTTGAATCTTTGATGAGATTGCAGGTATGGTTGTGGTTCGAACTCTGGATGTGACTGCATGCGATTACATGCATATATGTCTGAGAGAAGCCCCACAATGACTGTGAGAAGTGATCGTCCTATATAAATAAGCCTTATATTTATATATATTTATATATGCTTTGGGTATGTGCGCAGTTTACTGAGATCATGCGGAAGGGTTAACCGGATTATGGCTTGAGAGAAAAAGGAGACCCTTTTTTTTTTACCTTTGCTCTTTGGAGTTTTTTATAGTTGGACGTTATAGTCCGTGGCAGCGGTCAAAGTCAAACCCCTTGATGTTCGACCGCCACGACAACTTAAAGTTGTCTACTCAACCCCTCTGCACAGGGTGCAGAAGAGGGTGTGGTCTTCAACCGCGCATGACGGTCGTCCAACGTCAAGAGATTAACCCTCAAGGCGCGTGTCAGCCGACACTTGAGTGTCGAACGCGACCCTCGCGATTAACGGGGACAGCGTGAATATGGGTACCACATAGTACGCCTTCATTGCGACTGCTTGTGCACGTTTGCATCGCGAGTCGATATGAGTTAGCCCTGCGTCCGCGAGGTTTTATACCGAGTCTCGCGCGCAACGCCTATTCGATTTCCGCATTGGAAAAGTTATGGGTTGGCTACCGCGGGGCTAGGAGCGTTGTCGCGTTGTTTGTGTTGTGTCGTTTCGTGCATATGTGTGTGTGTTGTTGTTTTGTGGTTGTTAGAGTGGAGCGCGTGGTGTATGGGATGCGTCCTAGTCGACCAGCGACGGGCCGCGCTTGGGACTTCAGCCCCCCATGATGCCGGTTCGCGTGCGGGTCCGATAGAGACGTATTACCGCGCGTACCCCCTATGCTACAGCGAACAAGAAACGCCCTCGGCTGGTCCACCTCTGTGATTGCAACTGATTAGCTTTCSTAYTGTGGACTGGTAGCTCGGCGGGGATACACCCACCGAAGGGAGGTGACAACTCCCGTAAGGTGTAGGTAAGTCGTGCCTCTCGTAGGCCCTATCCTGTCGTAGGGGCTCGCGAGAGGTATGGCTGGCGCACTCAGCCGGAGCGGCTTGCGGAAGCTCCACATGTATTATCTGCGACGAAGGATTAAGACCAACTCCTGCGTGACGCGGCCGGGAGGGTCCCGCGCTGCCCTGGTGCAGTGCCGGATCGATGCGCTCGACAGCGAGCAGAAGGAAGAGCTCTGTGGCAACTCTCCAAACGTGAAGGCATGAGACCGAATCCTCCTATGGAACATGGAAAGATATATTTTCGGTTTTTTAGCAGTCCTGTAGTAGTGTAGAGAGACCCAACCGAGCTGACCCTTCGTCTGCCCGCCTGCCCGCCGTGAGAGGCGGCGCTCTGAAAACACTCAAGGGCGTTATCTCACTCCTTTTGGCCGCCAAGTGGCGGGTACCACTTTGTTTTTGTTTTTTGTTTTTTTTTTTCCTGCACTTGTCTCGTTTTCATTTTTTTTTATTTTTTTTTTATGGCCTATACTGCGTCTGTGCATTGTTTCCACACGCACGGTATAAACCAAGGGGACAAACTACATTCCATTTGTGATTTTCCTTGCGCCCAATGACTTCTTCCTCCATAGCACTAACGGGCCTTCTCCGAAGCCCGGAAAACCCGTAGCATTAACGCTAAGGGGCCACAACCGATGTATGGGCCAAGTACTAGTGGTTTAAATTCTGCAGTCCGAGAATTTTCTACTTCCTCCACTTTGTAGGTCCTTCATGAGATCTACTACTTGTGGCACTGCACAAATCAGACGCTCCTGGTTTGTGTTCTCCGAAGATTTAAAAAATGTTAATGTGTTCTCAAACTCTGTTGAGATTGAGGTTCCTAATCTTGTTGAGTTGTCTGAGGGGTCGCTTTACTTACTGTTTTTTTTCGGATTTCTTAATTTGTCAGCGTTACTTAGCACTTCCGAATTTTGTGAAAGTTCTTTTTTTAGAAATAAATATTTTCTTTCCCCCGTGACTTCGGAAATTACTTTTGCTAATTGAATGACTTTGTGATCCAAATCAGAAGGTTGAAAGCTCCCATTGCTCACTTTTGGGGGTATCGGCTCATATACATGTGTTGCAAGTGATGCAAGTGGGGGAGATAATTGTTGATGCTGCTGGTATCTCCAATGCTGCCTCTTTATCCTTCAGGCCACTCGCATCAGATACCCAATCAGACACCACATTGAATCCAACCATTGATGAAGCAGTTGTAATTAGAGACTCGCTACCTGTCTGATTGGGTGACGTGTCATAGGTCTGATAACTTACCTGAATTGAGGTCATGCCTTCACTAGCGCTGCAATCATTTACCTTACATCTAAACTGGGACTGGGAGGAAAAGTTTTCATCTTCAATAGTCTGTTTTTCCTTTGTCTCCCTCTCAGCCCTATGGGGATTGTGTATACTCCTTTTTTTTTTTTTTTTTTTTTTTTTTTTTTTTTTGCCAATTTTCTTTAGGGTGATCATATTATGCATCAAATTCCATCCATATAGCGAGGTCTTACCGTCAGGACCCAGGTATGTTGTGATCTTCTTCTTAACACCTATCTTGTTTGGATCTTCCTTCTTTTGATGGACATTGTGCCTTAGACCATTTTTTCTGACCAGTTCTTTGATCCTTCTCAGACCTTTGGTGATTCTTTCTGAACTAGGGAAGAAAGAATGAAGAGTCTTCGAGTTTTGCAGCAACAAATTTTGGTCCTCCTGTTGGTTCGTCATTGATAGCACGGACTGAAAAGACTGTGTGAGGTGAAAACGATTCGACATAATAAATATTAATTTATGACATATGTCCAACCAGTCAAATCCTAGCAGAGGACCAATATTGCATCACCATCTTTAGGCTATCATTGCTTGCCAGCATAGGCATGAGGTGGCAGTTGATTTGTTGTCAGACTTCATCTTTTAGATTAGGAAATTTGACTTTCAAGTTGCTCAATAACCAATCTGCTAGTTTGAGCAGTTCCGAGTGCAGATCCAGAACGCAGTCCGAACCACTCTCACTCCCTATCAGCGGGATGAGAGAGGTTGTTGCTACAGGTGTTATCTCCACCTCCATCGGTTGTGGACCGAAAACCTCTTTAAATTGGTCTACCTTCATTGAATCCTGCACCTCGTCTAAACCAGATCCTTCCGCTGGAACATGTGCGGTTCTCAAACCACATCCTTCTACAAATACTGCAACTGAGGAGTCCATCTGACAATTTTTCATGCTTTCCTGCAGTACACCTAACATGCAACTGAGCGAGAGGTTATTTTCAAACTGTTGCGCACTGGGATTTTTTTTTTTGCCTCTTTTCCTTCTAACTTCGCTCCACCTAGTTCCGGGTAAATTTACATCTTTCGGCATATACTTGGTCGGGGAAGGACCAATCCGCTTTGCTCCCACTTCTCCTGTTCCATTCTGACCAGATTGTTGGTTAGGTTGTTGTTGTCCCTGTTGTGTACATCCGGCCCATCACCCGGTGTTAGATGCTTGGTTGACTCCCCCACATTCCCTCCATCTCCAGCATCCTGTTGAGCTGCATGTCCAGTAGATCCAGTAGATCCAGGGGTTCTTGTTTTAGTCCCATTGCATGATTGAGTCTTCTGATTTGGTTGGGTGGGATGAGATGATTGAGTCTTCTGATTTGGTTGGGTGGGATGAGACTGACTCCCTCTTCCAACCTGCTTTTGTTGTTGTTGATGAAATTGGTGTGGTTGCAAGGGAGGAAGTCAGTCTGTTGGTGGTCGGGGAGTTTTTCGAAAGTCACCATGACCCTCCTAATACCAGTCAATCGACTGACCTGTCTGGTTGAGGTTCTCGATATACATCCACCCTTCATAGCCAAGTTTGACTGAGATCCATCTGTGCATTCTCTGCGGGTCGTTTTTGAGATGTTGCTCAATCGGGAAGGCATGTTGTGGGTGCAGTTAACAAGCAAATTCCTTGTTCAAATGTCCATATGCTTTGCATTTGAAGCACTATGGTCAAAACTTGTGCGCCGTGTGTATCTGGTAGACTCTCCCTCCCATTTTGAAAGTTATGATGTAGTCCAGAGAGAATGGTTGATCCTTTGGAAGATCAAGTGTGAGCATGAGGTAATCGTCTCGCTTGGCCACATATGTGGAAAGCGGATCAATAAAATCTACAATTTTGAGTTGTTGCCCGAAATCGTGGATAAATGCTGTTTGAACCTCAATTGGAATGTAACGCAGCTCGACCCAATAAAAATCTTTCATAAATTGTTCTTTTTCTTTCCTCATGTCCTACCTTTTTAGGTAGCCATGGATAAATTCTGATTTTGGATTTGTCCCAAATAAGTTTTTTTCACTCATCTATTTGTTTCTTATCTTGGTCAAACAAGCAGAGCACAATGAAAACTATGGTTGAGACCGGCTGGATAAAAACAAACTCCACCACCGCTTTCGGGTTGTTCTTCATTTACTCTAATCTTTTACATATCCATTTTATTTTATCGTTCATTGATTTGTAAGCACTGTCATCGTAAAAAATCCAATTACTGACATATTTCGTGTAGACCAAGTCCCTATGTGCCAATTTTTATTTAGGATATGATTTCATTGGAGTTTTTTTTCCCCCTTGCCCAATCACCATTTGTTTTGAAGAAAGAAGAAACAACGAGAGAAAATAAACACGAGCTGATGTTAAGTTTATGAGAGGAATCTTTAGTTTGACTCTAATTCTTTACATATCCATTTTATTCTATCGTTCATTGATTTGTAAGCGCTGTTATCGTAAAAAATCTAATTACTGACATGTTTCGTGTAAACCACGTCCTTATGTGCCAATTTTTATGTAGGATATGATTTCATTAAAGTCTTTCTTCCCCCTTGCGCAATCACCATCTGTTCCGATGGAAGGAGAAACAGCGAGAGAAAATAAGCACGAGCTGATGTTAAGTTTATGAGAGGAATCTTTAGTTCATCTGTCGGAGAACCCGACGTTCCAATTGATGGTCTTGAGCCCAAGAAGGTTTGGGAGATTTGGTTGCCACAAAAGTTCCCATCTTAGTTGACTGAGTATCTGACTTGCTTGTAGGGGAACCAAACTGATCAGGTCTCGTTTGTTCTTCTATTCGTTCTTCTTCTATTAACATTTATTGGATTATATTTTCTCCCTTTTCTAGATCCGCCAATTGCAGTAATTGAACGGGGTTGATCACATTGCTCTCCTTGTTCTGACTGTTGTGACTCCTTTGTATCTATGTATTGTTTGATGGGGGCCGTGACCTTTCCTTGTTCCAAACTTTCCAATTGAGAGGATGCTTGTTGTATGTTATCCACCTTCTGAAGTTGTGACCCATTGGTCCCAAACCGTGATGGGTGCACTGGCTGGTTCTCTTTATCTGTTATCACCAACACATTATTCGTTCTTCCCATTGAATTGAGAGTCGGCCTTGCATACGACGATGACCCCAGCTGTCTGAAAGGGTACGTTGCATAGCCCCTTGATAAAATAATAGGGACTCGGACCCTTTGCCTCGTCTGTAATTCATATTCATTTATGATAGAAGTCTTGGTTGGACAACAAGTTCCCTTCCCCCTGGGGCAAGACGAGGATAATGACGAGTATACTGAACATACAGGTAAATGACAAATAGGTGACACTTGATCTACAAGAAGGATAGGATAGTAGAAGGAGTGTGATAATTAAAAGACGGAACACTGACAGAATGACACAATGAGCGTATATTTGAGAGAGATATCATACAATCACCCGGACAGAGAAACAGGAAAAACAATCAGGAGAAAAAAAAGAGAAGATTTGCATCAATCATAATAAGGACGGTGTAAATATAATCACCTTGCAAACGAAAGGAAAAACAACAAAGAGATGATACCCTAATACTTGCAGATAACCAGGTAGTAGAGGAGCGAGGTTGTGGGGGTGAATATTCTGACGAGGATAATGAGAACAGACTAGGGTTATGTAGTTTGCCCAGAGTTCAACCAACTTTCTGCCACTACTTTAGGGATCTCCTTATCGACTTGATGTTACTAGTGATGAGTATTGGATAAACTTGAGCAGTCCCCATATGAGGTTATTACATTCTTGACTGTGATTCCACTTGCGTTATTGTTTCTTTCCTTTTTTTTTTTTTTTTTTTACATCTTGTTGACATACATCTTAATCACTGATGCTGGCTCAGACTATTCCCGCCAGAGTCTGAGGAAAAAGTTGAGTCAGGGTGAGACGGAGGGCTATATATTATGAAGTACTGACCTGATTTTACTTGAGATCGTACACTTGTGGTTAGGGAGCATTACGTATTCAGACCATCTCATTTTGTCTTCTTTCCTCTATTCCCCTTGCCAGTGCTCCTTACTTCCCTTTTTTTTCCTTGTTGATGTTAGCTCCTCACTTCTGTTTATGCAGCCATTGTACGTCCCATTAACTAGTCCATTACCTTTCGAAATTCGATTGTTCTATCATACCCCTTCCTTCTACAGCACCTCTATTTCATCAACATCTTTCAATTTCCTAATATCTTTCAAACTCGATTTGACATTACGTTAGGCATCTGATTACTACTCTCAACACCATTTGACTATACCATCAACCGCCTTCATTATATAATACCTCGCTCGTAACTTGCTGATCATGTAAGCGATTGCTGACTTGCTTTACTTTATTCGAATGACTAATTAGTTTCTCCCTAAGATTTCAGTTGTTTTGTGCTAATTTCTTAGTATGTTGATTCTCCTGCTGACTCATCGACATACTGATACTGATCAATGCGTAATGATTCTTTGGTAGATTAACATCCTTTCCTTCAACCAATCCTTCATAATCCAGAGTGTAAGTAATAATAACGTGTTGTTGTGTCAGCGCATTACTACCCTTACTTTTTGTTGACTTTCTTTCTCCTGCTCATAAGGTTTTTCCTCCTATATCATTTTTCTATCTAAAGCTAAGCCTCGATCCTTACTTCCCCTCTGCTTCCTTCCAATCTTGTCTTTTGGCAGTGCGTATTGTACATTGTTTTCTCCCTCGCTTCACTTTCTCATACCTTCCTTCGAAGATCAAGGTACACCCACTGCCTTTCGCCTTCCCAGTTGGTGAGTCGATGAGGGTGTGAATCGGATAAATTGCGACCCGTCCATTGCATGATCTTTATTGACGTCAGCATTATCCCTCTAATTCTGCTAGAGGCTATTTGTACGTGTGTGTTGCCATCTAGGATATAATGACAATCAAAAACTCGTACCACAACCATGCACGCCTTGCCGTTGTTCTTTTTAACTCTAAACTGGCGTTCATGAAGATGGTGGACGGAAACCTCGGCGGCTTGTCACAATGAAACCAACTCTCGTCTAAGGGTTGCTTGTGAGTGGTTATGGCCTGTTGTTCGTCTTCTAATCAATCAAGATAGTGAATGGCGAATAGAGCACTAATACTGCACACTTTGGCACTTACTCTGGGTTATCTCCGCAGAAATCCATTGACTATGACAGTAATGAGGTACTACCACAATATCATGTAAGTCGTGTTGCTGCCTATCTACAATTAGGCAAGTGGCTATGTGGAATACGCTGACAATAAGAGATCTCACTCCCCGTCTTGCCATGTATTAGGCGGTCATTCCACGTCAACCTGTGGCGTGGCAACACCTAGAAGTTGGAGTGCTCGTGCGTGCTCGTGCGTTAAGCGCTTGACTCCTGTCAAAAGAGGTCCGATTTGCCTCGCGAGAAAACGTACTGGGGGGTTATATGGGGAAAAAGGGAGTTTATGGAGTTGTGGGGTTCCTATCGCCCAAGTGACGGGTGCCCTCACCCATGGGCATAGCTTATCATAACATGAACGTGACCATTTTTTAGACCAGGATCATTTGTTCAAGCACTGACATAGTTTGCATATGTCGCTGCAAATTTTCACAGCGACTATAAATCGAAACATCGGCAGGCAAGCAGGAACATCTAAAGTGCAGCCTCTTTTTGCACAGTCACATCTTTTGCTTGGCTGTGGGCCATGCCACTGGTTCACAACACCATTACTTTTCCAATGTCATTTTGCTCCAACACAGCTGTAAATGCACTTTGACCTTCGAAGTTCGGCCTACCAGACTGAAATAGTTGTGGGGGCATCAGACACAAAAACAGAAGAATGCGCCTGAAAGTGCTGGCGGTTTAAACAACTAGTACATCCAGCTATCGGTCGCGGACCCTTTTCGAAAGCCGCCCGCCATTGATTCGATTTATCTACGGCGCTGGCTCTCCGAAAACTTCGTACGCAACGAGGTTTCTATTCAGCAAGGCTCGGGTCGTGAACTGGTGGTTTAAGGGTCTATGGACGTCAGTTCAAGACCCCCGGGAGGCCAATCCTTCCCCCGACTGAGTCTGGCGAAGCAATCAATATCTCTTGTTAGGCCGGATCACTTCATATCACACTATGTGGGGTTCTCTGCCTTTGAACCTTCATATTGATGTACCTTACAGGGACGTTGGACCTGCTTTCTAGCAGGTGATGCTCCCCACCAATAGATGGAGCCTTCCAACTAGGCCCACTTAAACCAGCAATGCCCCAAGGGGTCTTAGGTCCCCTCTGACGCAAATGAATATAGACTCACACTGCACACCGATTCAGCCTTTGCGTTAATACCTAAAAACACGGCAGTTACTGGTGGTTTAATGAGGATGCTCTTACCACCTTGGTAAGTGGCCCGCCCGCACAAAGCTTTCCCCMCSCYCCCCCCCCCCCCCAAAAAAAAAAAAARRAAAACTACGCGGGAGTCACAAACAAGCGTTTCGAAATACACTTCAGGCAAAAAAGGTTTTCAAATTGCACTCTGGGCTATGTATATAAGCTAGCTTTTCGGTCAGGTAGCATTATGTGGGGGTGTGCGGTGTTCGGGGGAATGCCTGAAGTGTAATTTCAAACTGTTTTGTGACTGTGCTGAAGTTAGCCCCCCCAAAAAAAGAAGGGGGGGGGAAAAAAAAAGTGGGCATTTTATTTCAAGAAAAAAACCAATTCTGGTACAATAATGAGACCGTTGAACGACTTTTGTTGCATAGTACTTGTTGCCAAGTTGTTGGAGAGTCCCAACATCCCAATAATCACCAGTCCATAAGAGCCTCTTTCTTTCGATGCAGATTTTTGCCTCTCTCCGAAAAAGAGATAAAAAATGGCACAGGCGGGACATTGCAAGGCGACACCAGTCTTTTCTGTCTGACAGGTCCAAACAACAATTTCGTGGTTCGTTGAAAGCCGTTAGAACACGATGGTTGAGAAAAGGCCTGGTGGCGCAACACAACTTTTCCACGTTCGAAATTCCAGGCAGACCCTCAGACCCTATTACTTTGGGTAGTTCTGCAGTCGGGAACACTGTTCATTATCTAATGTGTCCATTCCTTCATTCTCCACAACTCCAGTTGAAGATCTCAAAGAGGGGGGGGGCGCCCTGGCCCCCCTGTGATAGACCCGCTGGGATGGTGGCCCGTCAGGATCAAAACGAAGGTGAGGATGAAGGAGATGGTGATGGAGATGGAAGAGACAGTGCAGCTCCGACGCAAACTCAACACGCACATACTCCAAAATGGTGCAAATGAAGAAGGCGGCTGAAACAGACTGAGATGGGGTAACATGAGGCCTGGTAGAGAGATCTGAGGATGCTTTGGGGTGGGCATTCCAAGGGACAACCAAGGGGTACTGTCGAGACGATGCTGGCTGGAGCTAGGGTGAGTCGTGTTGCCGTGTAACCTAGCAGGGTGGAGGTGTGAGTCCTGAAGAGCCCGACAATGAATAAAACAGGGTTGGAGGGTCGTAGAGGGTTTTGTTTGGGGTCCCTGGGGGCTTTGAGTATTTTGAAAACTTTTGTGGCACTCTGTTTGTGACTATCCCGATGTGTTTTCAGGATTCTTTAGCTGAAGTTGGGTAATGGCCTCGATATCTCAATTGTTTTAAAAACGTTTCCTAATATGTTTTCTGATGGGAGGCTTGGCTCGGTTTCCAGCACGTGCTGCTCCCCACGAAGATGTGTATAAGAGACAGTGACTATCCCGATGTGTTTTCAGGATTCTTTAGCTGAAGTTGGGTAATGGCCTCGATATCTCAATTGTTTTAAAAACGTTTCCTAATATGTTTTCTGATGGGAGGCTTGGCTCGGTTTCCAGCACGTGCTGCTCCCCACGAATAGATTGGAGCATTGTTTCAAAAAAAAAAAAGAAAAAAAAAAAGACTGCAGTTGGGGTATACCCCCAGCGGACTGACTGGACTAGACTAGTACCAACGGTGGTAACGAACTGGACTGGACTGAAACAGCACAAAGCCTGTGGGATCAAGCCACATCTCACAGGCCAAATAGGTAAAATAGTCGAATAGGCTCTGGCTGTAGGCCAGGGCAGATAGAGGCTCTTTGCACCCCCTAACTCTGTTGTTTGAACGCTTCTAGGGTTTTTTTTAGACCCTCAGGCCCTACTGGAATCGCTACGTAGATGGTATGACTTGAAAAACCAGATGGATACCTTTCAAACGGACCGGGATATTAAGCGGGCCCTCACGCCTTTTGTACAGATTGGCTTGGGGGGGACCGGGGGGGATGGGTAGCTAGGGTATAGTGGGGAGGGGATCAACCAAGAGGACAGACCAGAGCTGAACAGGCCCCCCCAGGGACTATTGCCTGATTTTTAATGATTGGACTAATTGTGAGCCCTCGTTCCCTATGAGACCCCTTTTTGATTTCCTGGATCCCTTCCCCCCTCACCCGCTTTCCTTAGTCGAGGCTCTTTTATGCACCCCCCCCTGCCCATAGGTCAAGAATGATGTAGCTCAGTGGTTAGAGCACCGGTTGGAAATGCGCATTGTGGTATAAGGTAGCGTGTTCAAAACCCCGCAGCCTTGCGCATGGACACCGGCAGGGCGTTAGATTGACGCACGACTGGACACACACTCCCTTGGGCTGACGCATGGTACTATAACAGACATTGCTTGCACACCACCCAAGGGTTGTTGTTTTTTTTTTTTTTTTTTTTTTTTTTTTTTTAAGACTCGATAAACCATGGTAGGTAGGGTGGTAAGAGCAACCCTCCCTACTAAGATTTGCATTGGTCACTCCATCTATTGGTGGGGAGCTGCACCTGCTAGAAAACGGGTCCAGCGTCACTTTTCATAATAAGAAGAAATGTTGTAAGAGTACATGCCTGAGCCTCTTCACCTAGGGCACGGCGCCAGAAATGAACATTTAAATCCTAGTTGTATGTGGTGCCCTACTCTTACTTAAGAAAAAGTTCTCTCTCAAACTATGTCTGTTGTATATTCTAGAACTTTCTTTTCCTTACAAGCTTTTATTTTATCCTAGGCTTTCAGACCATGCCATGACAATGAGACGATAGCATTGGGGGACGGGGGGAAGGGATTAGGAAAATCCAGCATTGAACGGAGAGGGATGTAAGGGTGAACCTCAGTCCACCCATTAAAAATAATTTGTAGTTCCTATTTATTTCTTGCCGCTCATCACCTTTCTCACCTTTTCATTTTATCCTTCCAATCTCTCCCCCTTTGTTCCCCTTAGCTAGTCTCTGCTGAAGGATTTGATTGCTTTGAGGATATCTGTTTTTGAGGAGTTGTGTTGTAGCTTGTCTTTTAGTTTTTTCCATTTCACCAAAATATCGTTGAGTAATGACCAAATGTCTTTGGATACTGCGCGTGCGTCAAGCGCTATCCCCCATCTAATTCACAACAACACAGCACCCTCGCACCAGCGCCTCCCTCCCGTCGGCTGCCAGCACCGCACCACGTGTCAGCTAACATCTTACTAGTCACCCCAAACTAGCACCTCGCCAGCCCAAGTCACCAGCACCCCACCACTCACCTCTTGCCAGCGCCTCGCCCCCCGCCAGCAGCCAGCGCCTCGCTGCACTCACACAGCCAACGCATCGCAACTCGCGAGAAGCCAGCGCCTCGCAACCTGCGAGAAGCTAACGCCCCGCCACCTCCGACCAGCCAACGCCTCACCTACAAGCAACCAGCATGCCACCATCCCCATGTTGCGGTGACCCGCCAGCCATAGCGCTAGCTCCCCGCCTCATTGTCTAGTTCTTTCATTCCAAATGTCTTTGATTCTTATGATACCTTTTTTAATCCATCATTTTCATAGGTTCTCCATACAATGTAGAGTATAGCCTTGGGAGTCCTTGATCCATTCATTATTGAAAATTGGCTGACGGATAATCTCTTCCCATCTTTTAAGAGGGTATTTATCAGGCAAGGGAATTTTTTTTCAGGTCTTCATGATTTTTATCAAAAATGAGTCTTTGCTAATGTCTTGTCTTGCCGCTTCCTTATCTGTGAGTTCTTGGACGTTGTAGTTTCTTTGTATGCTTCTTGGAATTGACCATGTCTGGTTTTCTAGTCACATTGCTGGATTTACTGCATTACCGGTGGAGGGGGCTAGTCTCCTTAGTTGCCCCCATGCCATTGCACTCCAAGGGGTTTGTGGATTGAATAAAAGTCTCTTGATCCATTGCACAGATAGGGCCATAGTTTGAGTGGATGAATCAATAATTCTCAACCCCTTTTTAGATTTGGGTTGTATGATGGATGTCCATGCTACTCTATTTATGGCATTTTTGCAGTCATGGTTGCCTCTCCATAAAAAGACTCTGAGTTGTTGTTGGAGCAATTTGGTCGATGACTCATCTAGTGCCCATATGGCCGATTTGTACCAAGTTGAGGCCAAGATTACATTGTTGATTACTAGAGCTCGTACCAAAATAGACGTATGTTTGTTTTTCCACAGGCCGAATTTAGATTGGATGCTTTGTATGATTTTTTTATTGTTTGTCGTTGGTTTTCCTTCTGCTGATAGGGATGTACCTTGGATTCTGATTGGAGTTTCCTTAGGGACCCATTTAATACGAGGGGTTTCTGGTGGTCTAACCCCGTGGTGATGAATCCACCAGAGGAGATCTGTATTCATTTTATGTCCTTATGTTTAGTGAGATTGATAGTTAGGGCTTCCATGATTATGATGAAAAGAAAAGGAGCAAGAGGATCGTCTTGTCTAACCGATCTCTGTAAGTTAATTGGGGGAGAGACATTACCGTTTATAGTGATTCTAGTAGATGCTTTTTGGTGTAGGATTTCTATCCATAACTGCCATTTCGTCAAAATGGACGTCTTTTATTTTTTGAACGAAATTTAAACCGAGTTTTTTTGCCAAAAACTCGTCACAACAAATTTTGACGAGTTTTCGGCCAAAAAACTCGTTTCAATTTCGTTCAAAAAATAAAAAATGTCCATTTTGACGAAATGGTTGTTCCATCTCCTAAAGTTTGGACCAAAGTTCATTTTTTTTAGGCAGTTGTCCAGAAAGAGTCAATCCACATGGTCATATGCTTTCTCAAAGTCAATGAAGATGAAGGCTGCATTATGTCTAGACTGGCGTGTGATTCTTAAGAGTTCATTTATAAGAAGTATATTGTCTTGGATTGTTCATGGTCTTGTATGTTGGTTCTGGGTTCCGCAGGGGTTGCTTGGGGGCGTTGGTCTTGGGTGTTTTATTGATCTCCCTAGTCTGGCATATCACACGTTTGTGCCATTTCCGACAGTCGTTCATACGGTAGAGTCATTTGGTTACATGTTACAAGGTCATGGGTTCGAGCTTGGTTCGGACCTTGGGGGGGGTCCTTGTCCAGCTTGCCCCGTTCTCTCTTCGATATACACACATGATGCTGTCTGTACATGTCGATACATAGATTCACAGAGCACACAGCCTTTGGGCATACACATAGCTTGCGAACTATACGTCGCCGACGGGCTACATACACAAGTTTCCACACGTGATGCTGTCTGTACATCTCGATACACAGATTCACTGAGCATACACAGCCTTCGGGTGTACACATAGCTTGCGAACTACACAACTATCGGACTGGGCGGGTCTAGTCACTTGGTGGGGTCTAGTATCTGCAGTAGGTTCAGGTAAGGGGTTCCTACTGACATTCGGATAGAACTCTCTGGTGGCTATATAAGGCTTAGACCCTAGGGTAAGGGTAGGGATATAAGTCGCTCAGGCCAGTCCGAGTTCCGCCTAGCCTTGGGTAAGCTAGGGGAAGGACAGTAAGACTGCTTCAGTGGGTGCTACCCTGTCTGAACCTAGGGTCCAGAGTCTCTTGGAGCCTGTAGTAGATTGTCTGGGCCTGGTGTCCGAAGTTCCCGTTCGACAAGGCTTGTCCGATTCCGCTTTCACCAGGGCTGGGCAACCTATCAGCCCTGGTGCCTATCACTACTGTTCGGTCCAAGTTACCTGCCCATTGGTAGGGTAATGGTCCTGAGTGCTGGTCACACTGAGGTAGGATAGTGGGATAGGGGGTGCGCTAGGAGTATTGACGTGAGGATGGGATCGGAGGTGGTCCCATATTCCAGGACACCCACGGCCCACAGCTCCAGGTGATCACTGTGCACTCAGTGACTGGCCTCTACAACACCATGGACTTCAAAAAAAAAAAAAAAAAGGATCACCCCCGGTGCTCCCCGGGGTAGCAAAAGATTCTGCAACAGTTTTGAGTCTCTGCAAGTCTGAGCAATGGGTGGAATCCTTCAGATTTAGAGTAGGCAGTGCTGTCACATCAGGAAGAAGTGCTCAATCTGGCGGCCGGATCAGGGCTGAAGAGATGTCTCTGCAATACCGTTCTGCCGGTCCCCCCCGGGAAATGTTTATCAAATGCTTTCCCTTGTATCATGGCGGGCAGGGATACTGAATAATAACATCGGGGTCAGGGTATTTGGGGGCTCCTTTTCTAAAAACCTTCTCTTAAAACCTTCACAGTCAATCCTCTGGATTTCAGAGCGATCAATGCTGGCAGGCTTCCCTTAACCTCCATTCCTGGTACTTTCCAGATCTTCCAGATTCACTCTGTATACGGGACGCTGGACCCGTTTTCCAGCAGGTGATGCACCCCACCAATAGATGGAGCGTCTCCCGGGTGCTAGTGGTATCTACTTCTACCAGTACCACTAGCACTGCAGGGGGTGTTTTTCTTTATAAAAAAAAACCTCAGGCCCTATTTCTTTGGGTCTTTCCTTTTTTTTTTTTTTTTTTTTTTTTTTCAGCCCGGAACATTGTATATTATCCAGTGTGCCCATTCCTTCTTTCTCCGCAACTCCAGTTGAAGATCTCAAAGAGGGGCCCCCTGCCCCCCCCTAACTCTGTTGTTTGAAGGCTTCTAGTTTTTTTTTTTTTTTTGTAGATGGTATGCATTCATTGAATCCAAATTTCACTGAGAAACAGACTTTTCTATTTGTTCCATTATTTGCTTACATTGTCCCACAAGCAAGACAGCAAACAAAATGATATTAGAAACAGTCCTTATAATGAACTTGAATGCCTGTGCCAATACCCAATAAACGACAACTAAAAATAGCTATGTGCTGCAGCTGTCCTGTTTTTTTCTTTTTTTTCAGGGGCGGGGGGCCGGAACTGTGGCTGTGACACACTTTTAGTTCGAAATAGGAAAGAAAAGATAAAGTGGCGCCGGTGTCATGGTGCGAGTTTTGAAATGCGTCAGTCATTACCCGCAGTAGCACTTGGCAGATATAGGGGGTTCACCTTTTTTCTTCATTTCGGGACCAGTTATTGCTAAAGTTGCCTACGTTGGGTGTGACTGCAGCGTACTTGCCCCCATTTTTTTTTTCCTTTTTTTTGCCCGTCCTTGTTTCGTGTTCAATTCAAGCTGGGAGCCGGGGCCCCAGCATCCCTTACATATCTGCCGCCGTCATACGGGGCTGGACAAGGCACTTCTGGCCAAACCCATCCCCGACCACAGCTCCCCACGTAACAGAAATCCAACGAGGACTGTTGCTCCTTTTTTTTTTTTTTTTTTTTTTGGTTGCTCCTCTTCTCCTCTTGCCTTTTTTTTTTTTTTTTTAAATAAGACATGTGATCCTAGCCAAAAGGCCGAGAAAGGTATTCTTCTCCACTTTCTTGTCTTCTCCTCTTTCTTCTCCGTTTTGAAACAGCAAACATTTCTGACAGGCAGGCAGTGAGAAAAAGGAGGACTGGCTTAGTACACCTCAAAGCGCCCTCTGACGTATGGTGTCTGTCACTTGGTATGAAATTATACCTTGCAGTGGCCCTACTTCCTCCCCCTCTTCCCCCTCCTCCCCCTCCTCCCTGAGCCCCAGCCATTCTTCCACCCTAAAATAGAACAGACAACGAAGAGGGCGGGATGAGTTGGGAGAACCTGGCCTCCCACCTACCCACCCTGTCTTTGGCAGGAGAGGGGTACGGGAGACCTCTCAGCCATTCCCACACCCCAAAGTAGAAGACCATGGAGAAAAGGACTGGGTCAAAAAAGAACAGAGAAAAGAAAGGAGAAGGACAAGGGGTGAAGCGCTGGTTTTTCAGCAGGTGAGAGGTCGAGTGGGTTGCTCTACTTGGAGGGGGTGGGACAGGGGGGATGGGGGAACTTCTGCTCTGGGGGGGTGTACACTAGGGGGAATTGTATGCCTTTGAGGGAGTAGAGGTGTCCGTGTGGGGGGCTGTCCTGAACTGGGGCTGATGAGGGGAAAGGGGCTCCTCCTGGCAGCGGCAGTGTAGAGACAGGGGGTTGTCCTTGAGGGAAGAGAGTTATCCCTTTTTTTTTTTTTTTTCCCTCTTTTGTCCTTGAGGGAAGAGAGTTATCGTGGGGGTTCGTTGTGAGCTCTTTTACGTGTAGTTGAGTCTCCGTCATGCGCCGGAACCTCCACAGGGAGAGAGGTTGGCTTCCATCCCTGTCCATCCTCTACTTGTAGAGGTAGAGGGTGTTGAGTAGGAGGCTTTACCTGTTGGAGGGGTATTCCGAATTCTTTATCTTTTTCTTTGTTCTCCATAGCGTGTTGGCTGTGGGAGCTTACACCGGTTTTAACGGTGGGAGTGTCTGTAGGATTGGACATAAACACGTCCTGCTGGTGAGGAGGGCTAGCTCGTAGGATGGACATAGGGCACAGCAGCGGCGGAGATGGTGGCTCTGTCGTGTCAAGTCTTCCCGGAGTCTCGTAACCAGGATTGAGGGGGCGACTTGAGTCTTTTTCTGAATTTTTTCGAAGTCTGGCGTAGTAACTTCCCAAGCTGTCTCTTATACACATCTAGAGCCCTGGTGCCTATCACTACTGTTCGGTCCAAGTTACCTGCCCATTGGTAGGGTAATGGTCCTGAGTGCTGGTCACACTGAGGTAGGATAGTGGGATAGGGGGTGCGCTAGGAG
>BFEA01000280.1:1962961-1989321 GCA_003427395.1 Chara braunii | reverse complement strand
GGCCGCGTTGGCGGAGATTTCACAACGGCCTGTGGAGTAATGGAAGTCTCCAAAGTTGACTTGCGTTTAACTAATTTGAGCTTATTTATCCTTATGAAACCTAACTCTAAATTGTCTATACCATTGTTTCATTAATGAGACGGAAAGAAAGAAAGAAAGAAAGAAAGCGGCAAGCCACTCACTTTGCGTCTACTTTCAATTCTAATTTGCTGGATTGATCGATGCTGAGGCTTTCTTTTACGTATGTATTGTATGGTCACCATCCACTGCATCCACTGTAAACGACAAACATACATGCTGTCCGAGGAAAACATGTCATTCTCCTGACAGGAAATCCAACCCCTACGGTTCATTCAAGTCTCCACCTTCAATCCAGCGAACGGAATCGGGCTGCCTCATTCAGCAAGCAAGAATTCTGTTTTTGAGAGGCTTTCACATCACTCAGTTGAATTCTGGCCCCAAACTTTGAATGCAACCTTGAATATACACAACTTCAAGGGCAAGTGACAACTCGATAGCATCTAATACAACCACCATTCGGGCTGATCTCAGAACCTGTATCCAAGATGCAGTTGAACAGTCTTTAAAGAACGCGGGGTAGGTGGGGTACCCGGCAAAACAAAAATGACCCCCAATCGAACCACTCTGTTTTCCCCGTTTAGGAATGACAATTGTCAACGACATCACAGGACGAACAGACGTGACACCCGCCATTCCAGATGTATCTTGCAGTAACAATTCATTTAGCCAGCCCATGGGATACAGACTGCACTGCAACGTTTATACTGCACCGTACCTTTTTTTGTTAACCAATAACAAAACAGAAAAAATTAGCGAGGTCAATTTTTTCTGCTCAAACACACACATACCATCGTTTGCCGGTGCATGTCCTCATCAAATTTTGCTCAGGACAGTTCTGTGGTCGAGAATCATCACTCTATATGACAACCAACAACAAGCCCTCTAAACATAGAAACATTGTGAATTCCCTTCCTTCCTCTCCGTCAGCAGGTCAATCACTGTAGATGCAAGAAGTCAAACATCCCAAACGTCACCAAAAGTCCTTCAATCTGTGCAACGAATGGAGATCCCGTACCAATTCATCAGACTTGACAACGAGATGACCTCAGTTCTTATGCGTAGTAAGCTTTTTATCCACACATGGCATTCAGTATGGTGCACAGCTCGCAGTCATCATCGGCCAAGGTACTACAAACGCTAGCCCAAAAATCCCACAGTTCACAAAGTCATCTGCACGGCCATGCACAAAACTCATCGGCATGCAGCTCAGTATTGGCATTTAAGTAATGTTCGATTCCGGCCTGCACAATCCTCAACATCTTTCAGTAGAGGGAGCAGTGCTTCATCATTGCCGCACTTCATTCCAGCGAGGGAATCCAAAAAAGAAAGCCATCCGGTTACCCTGCTCCCGATGTAGATATCTATAAACCTGTGGCGGTAGACAGAGTAGCACATGGGAAAGTTCCACACCCGCTATCCATCGGACCATATCCCTTTGCCAGCGCACGATAATAACGTCAACAACTTGGCCTACAAATTCTATCGAGCAGTGATCGACCAACACTGTGCACAGAAAGACATCTTTACAACACGCGTATAGGGTTGCTCAAATCTGCAGGGTAAGTCCGCATTGGGACTAAACCCTCTGTCCTGTTGAGCTCGAAGAAAAAATTTCAGCATTGCAACCACTCAATTAGAAGCAGGGTAGGAATATGTTTTTTTCGCGTTTTTCTTGTTTTCATTGCCTTCTTGTGCCAATGCCAGCAGGGCAAGGCGGAGTTCACACGGGCCAACTAACTGCCTACTCATACCAGTATTCTAGTTCAGCAAAAACAGGATCTGACATAGTGATGGTTTAAGAGAGAAAATCCTCACGGCAAAGCCAAATTTTAGCCAATTCTTTTAATTATATCAACGTGCTTTCTCCTGTACGGTGAAGCCAAAATTTGGTAAATCCTTCAGAGAGTAGAATGAGGTGGAGCCGGCAAAAAGCGAAAAACAAACATTTCATCATGGGTCATGTTGGCTCAGGTGTTACCTGAAGCAATTCACGTTCACAGAGGATAATCCCCTCCAACAAGAGGTGTCAGAGTAAGCTTTTTATCATTATCGCAAACATGACCATGACGGGCTTACCTTATATCATCATTGATAGCAGATTTTGCTCTCCTCATCACAATTAAACTCATGTGAAGCACCCAGAAACACATTAAAAAAAAGCATACAAACAGTGAATAATAGACCCGCTCAGTTCCACTGTTCCACAACATCATTTGTGTCTTCGCAGCGAGATTTTTACACTCCAGGCCTTCACAGGAGGAGGTTGCCAATTCACAAATGAAACTCAAGTAACGATCTGGCCACAGACCACAGATTAAAGTTCCTCGCATACAGAACCCGGGCGCCCTGTTCGGGTGAAGACGGAAGGAAACCAAGGCAGGCGGCCTGAAATTGAGACTTTGTTGCGAGCCACTGGGATCACCTGCTTCCCGGAAATTGAGCATACTGCAACAAACTTCCACACCGCCTCTTAGGCTTGGCTGGAAATGCGAGTACCTCCTTACCAAAATAACTCAGATCACTGTTAATCAACAGATTGCAACAAAAGCCACCTCCGCCATATGCTTGTCATATGTCTAGAGGCGAACTCCGCCATATTCACGTCATGAATTAAATTTTAATTTTTAAGAGAGTTCTAGGTAAAATAACAGATACATCATCGAATTCTACATGAGCTTCAGGTAACCTTCCTAGTTCCCTGAGTTCAAAAGCACAACAAGCTGTTCAGCCGTATGCAGCAAAGTAAATATTTTGAATCTCATGCAGAGTCCAAACCCAGTACATCCAATTTCCAATATATCCACCCCAAAAGAAAACCTTTCGCAGGGCGATTCAGCCTGCATGTCAGCCTGAGCAAGAGAGTCAAATCAAGATTCGTCACGGATGAGGTCCGTGAAATAATATCATCACAGCCTGAGCAAGAGAGTCAAATCAATATCGTCACGTTCTCCCCAAATCCTCAACCTCCTGTGTATGCATACAGGCAGAACTGCCATGAGATAAGGTGCTCATAAATATAATATCCCAGGCAAAAATCATGAGTGAATGCCACAGTGAGCCAAACTTTCCCCGTTGATCCCTACTTTGAAACCATTTCCATACACGTACTTCACCCCTCGAAATGCCCTCAGATGGAACCTCAGCTGAAATAACTCTACAAAGTGAATCAGCACAGTATAAGATCAGATTGCACCGTCGCTGAATTCTTCATTATCAGTTCCCATCTTTTCATCTTTTACTGCGGCCTAACAAAACACTGCCAGCTCACAACATAGCTCATGATGCAACACCACATTCCCTTAACAAAAGACATCATCTTTACCCAGAATTTCAGCTAACAAAACACTGCCAGCTCAGAACATAGCTCATGCAACACCACATTTCCTTAACATAGGCATCATCTTTACACAGAATTTCAGCTAACACCCCACAATCCGCCTGGATTAAGCCACACCCTGTTCTTGCAAAGACTCCGTCTCAGTGCCTCCACTTGTACTGACCTTACACCCTCTTCTTCGGTGCTTCAAAATCCGAACAGGCATACCGAAATATCATCTGTTTCAAAACTTCCATAACAAACGAAAAACTGGACGTAGACCCTGATTCCTGGATAGAAAAGCGTCAAGATTTCCCGTCAGCCTATAAATATCATACACAAACAAATAATTGGCATTCTTAGTAGACAAAAAATGTGGTTCTAGAAGTTTAATCTAGGTGCACTAGGCTCAGTGTAAACCTCGGCCTTCTTCATTTCCTTCAGAAGCAGAACTGGCGTTTTAGAGGACGTCTCACCACAGCCTGCGCACCAGCCTCATGCGACTCCACCCAAATAAGTGATGATACAATGTGTTACAAAGAAGTTGATACACATGCCATTGTCACATTTGGCGCTTGCAGCTGTGTTGACTCGCATTCACAGAACGGCACCTGCACTACCATCACAATCTACTTGCAGCAATGTTAGTTATGATCCCAAGAGGAAGGTAACAGAAACTGATCACCACAGATTCATATACTCGTGACTATTATCCATTCGCTCATCATAGATTAAACAAATCAACTGAACGAAGTACCTGGCAGCAGTCCCATAAGATAAGGTTGAATACCCTCGATACAAGTTCCACGCACATCATAACCCGGTAATCAGAGAGTCGCACTGCATCAGAGAGATTACCAACGATTTTCTGTTTGGTTCCTCCCAAACCAGAGTTGATTGTCCCTTATAGTGTACTCGTCATCACAAGGATATACATCCGTTTGATTAACACAGAATTGCTGTCAAACGACCAGTTCAAGCCTCGATCAAATCCCTTACCATTTTGCGCACCAAGTCTGAGAATAAAGATCCCTCAGAAACAAAAGCATCCACACCCAGATGTGTGTGCAGTAAATTTGCTCACACATCATTTCAGTGTAACTATGACAACTAGGACATCATTGGGATCCTCATCGATTGCTGAAACAAAACAGTAGCACTGCTGTAACCTTTGCTTACGTAACCTTCCCACACGCAGGCTCTCGCACTGAAGGATGCTTGCACACAAACTCTTCCACATACTTGGAAACGAACACCTTTTCCATCACCAATTCCCTCATCTCACGAACTTCAGATCTCTGCCGAAACTCAACAATGACATGATAGTTTGTTTCAAGAGAATCTGAGTATGAAAACTTTTTGTACCAGGGCTTTCCCGATGAGCACTCGACTGTCGAATCGCGTTTGTCACCAGTATAACCAGGGCTGTTTCGCTTGTTGCACCACAGCCATTGTGATCTTAGGTCATGAAAACACCCAAGCCTTGGTAAGTGGTGCGAGCTGTGCACACCCTTTCCATGGACATTCATTTTTGCACACTCCGCAACCTAGAAAATCGGACTATGAAGTCCTCTGCTAAGCAGCGACCAGATTAAACCAGACTTATCTTAATTTCAGTACCACTCACAAACTAGCTAAGCCCTGCAATAACCACAAGCGGTTATCGGGTTGCTGAAAATTCAGGACCGAAAATTCTGAAGTGACAGTTTTGGGCAGTCTGAAAATCATGAATGGTCCTGAAGTGGTGAAAGGTCCGAAGACCATGAAAACCACCTCTTTAGGTAGGCTGCATTCTGAAGTGGTGAATGGTGTCTTGAAGTAGTCAAGTGAGAGTTTTGGGCAGTCTGAAAATCCTGAATGGTCCTGAAGTGGTGAGAGGTCCGAAGACCATGAAAACCACCCTTCACCACTTCAGGATGCAGCCTGCCTAAATAGGTGGTTTTCAGAGTCTTTGGAGCTTTCACCACTTCAGGACCATTCAGACCTGAATGGTCCTGAAGTGGTGAAAGGTCCGAAGACCCTGAAAACCACCTGTTTAGGCAGGCTGCATCCTGAAGTGGTGAAGGGTGTCCTGAAGTGGTGATGAAAAATACGACTGTTGTTAACCTTCTCTCGCAATAACCAAACATGCCAGTTTACGACACCTCCAGTGACACGCATGTCGAGTTCATTCTCCCATAAATGCCGGACTGCACCTCACAAACCAATGTACAAAAACATCTGGATTCCGATGCATCCATGAACAAGAACTCACAGAGAATGGCTTTCGGTGTTCGATCCCGTACCACATCGGAGTCTAGAAGCATTCAAGCACATAGATATATCACTGACATTCCAAACCACATAGCGCACAAAGATGCAGGTCCTTTCAGATTTGCAGAAATTTTCCTGTCCCCATAGAGTTGTCAGAATTAGCATGGTTAAAACATCATGAAGGGCCCTTCGCATATCTCATGTCCTCCACACTACTTTTTCACACACAATCTACATCTGAATGAGCACCTTGAACCCGCTCAATCTGCGATGTGTGAGGTTCAAATGGGTCACGACAGACGACTGTCGGAGTGTTTCCCTGACTCTGCAGGTGGAGGGGACCAACAGTCCGTGGGTAGGCGATGCAGGAAGCCCATCAAGGAATTCAGCTACCGAAGCTCAAATCGTGAGGTTCCCTGAATCTGCATCTGAATGAGCACCTTGAACCCACTCAGTCTGCGATGTATGAGGTTCAAATGGGTCACAACAGACAACTGTCGAGGTGTTTCCCTGACTCTGCAGGTGGAGGGGACCAACACTCCGTAAGTAAGTGATGCAGGTGCCGGGGGCAAACAAAGACTTGCATGTAGCCCATCAAGGACTTCAGCTACCAAAAGGCAAATCGCGAGGTCCAAAGCCCTCATGCGCCAAAAGTGATCATCACAATTCTCAGACCACTACTTTTCATAAATCAATGGAGGTAATCATCACAGGGCAGGAAAAAGGAATCACGGACATATTATTTTCTTGTTAAATTCTTGTCGTTAATCTCACAACCGGCCGCAACCTCAGCCGAAAGATGGTGATTGGAAGAACTATTCAACAAGAACTATTCAACAAATGTGTCGATGCTTATAAGGATTCTCCATCATAGGCTGCATTCCGGTCAAGGCGGGACTTTGCTTGTAAGGATTCTCCATCATAGGATCCATTCTCCCTGAAGTGCCCAAAGTGATCGTCACAATTCTCAGACCACTACTTTTCATAAATCAATGGAGACGCTCATCACAGGGCAGGAAAAAGGTATTACCGCCATATTATTTAACAGCCAGCCGTACGAGCGGTCTTTAACAGCCTTCCCGCCGGCAGGTGCACCGGCTCATTAGTAACTTCAACATTTCTGCGCTGTCAGAGACTTGGACAATCTGTGCATCATTGGTTTTCATTACAGTGCAATTGACTATCATCATTCAGCACACAGAAAATTCCTTCCATTAAACAATCGACATTTCTCCAATGCTGCAGTGCCTTCTAGGTGAGATTGATATGGTTCCTGCACCCACCCTGTCAGAGACTTACAGTCTGTACATTATTGATCTTCATTACAGTGCAGTTCGCTGTGATTACTCAGCAGGCAATAAATTACCTGATAATGAGAACGGGGCAAGTCTAAAACATTGATAGTCATCACAGCCATGATGACATTGATAGTCATCACAGCCGGCTCAATGCCGTGTGACGAGTCAAACATCCAGTTACACAGCCGACAATGCCAGTAACTGCATCAAGCCCTCTCAAAATGCTTGCGACTCAAATGATCTCAAATCACAGGGTTCCTCATCAAACCTACCCCAATCTCAGTTCGGTATGGATTTCTGCAGGTACACATCGAATGGCTTCCACAAAATTCTTCCACCAAACAAAAAGCCTCAGATCACTGTTTGTCAGCAAATTGGTCATGTGCCAACTCTGCCATATGCTTGTCATGATATTAAACATCACAGGCTAGAAAAACCACCTTAAACTGCATGGCGCTCCGTTCCTTGAGACCTCTACTCGAAACCATTCCAACAAGAACACTGACATTTCTGGGATGATCGAATCATAAATACCTGGCACGAGAATCCATTCCCCTTGGAGACATTCAAACAAATCCTATCATTCCTGAGATGATGTCATCACATACACCTCAAGAAGAAAAATAAACCTCGCAGGCTCGCACAAGAATCTGAAACGCCATTTAACGATTAGTAATCGACTTCATGAAAAATGCATCAGAGATCTCTGACGGAATCACGGCCATACCAGGTACAGCCTTCATACTCTTCCTATCATTTGAATAGCCTCATCACTTGCATTATCCGCCATTGGCCTGCTGTACACGTGCAAGCTGCAACAAGATTCAACCACTCCCGGTAGGTAGACCCATGATAACGATGAGCCACATTCCAGGTCTGACGTCCGAGCCCAATTGTCAATCAATGACATGTCATATGTCCAGCAAGCAAGCAACATAAACTTTATGTACAAGGTAGGGGATAGCCTTTAGTTGTTTTCATCACCACCGCAAGACGTTTCAAACAACCGGCTGTTTCCAACAAAATAGCACTCCATGCAGGTGATAGCCATTCATTTTCTGGAAGACTTTATATACTCCATGCTGATGATAGAGCCTCGTTGAATCAGATTTAAAAAGCTCGAATTGTGAATCCACATAATATTCAGATTTAGATTGTTGTGCTCATCATTTCCAGCAGGCTCCACAAGACTCCGTTGTATTGCCATCAATGTCGACCCTGAAATTTATCCAAACAAAGCACTGCACGAAACCCATAGATGGGTAACAGATCATGAAATTCGTGCAAATAAGACGACTGCTTCAGGTGCTTTTCACAGTCATCAAGTTTCAATTTCCTAACACAATCAGCTTTATTTGCAGACATGAAATGTTGTTCTAGAGAATGCAAAAGACGGATAAGGCTGCCAACCACCCGGCTCGTGCTCGCAGCGGAGCCGGGGAATGTGGAAGTCTTATGAACCTTGCTGGCTCCAAACGGCACAGTCATGGACGAAAACCTAGGGCTGAAAGAAGGGATCATATTCACTGGCCTCAGAACGAGGCACGCTTAAATCAGCATCGATCATTTGGGGAAAGATAGAATCATCACATCCCGCTTACCACCTTACCAGACAAACTTCTCAAAGGACCCATCGCCTCATAATAACAAATGGTGCACACGTGCTTCCTATACAAATTCGCATTTATACCAATAATGTGTACTTCTGATGTCATAAAAAAACCTCGGTTCAAAACCGTTGCTAACTGACCGACAGTGTAGCCCTGGAACCAGCACGACATCCCTGCAACCGTGCAAAGTGAAATGTGCAAGCCCACCAGAAAAAAATAATTCAACATTCGCCGCGGGCAATGGAGGTAAAGGATGCTATATATTTCTAAGCTCTCCTAAATGTGCACTGCATCCTTTTCCCCAACAGGTAATTGCAGCATCCCCACACGCTCCAGTTTATGAAACCCTCCTCGACAAGCTTGTTTTAGTTTCTGATCTTTGCGTAGGAACGTACAGCCACCATAAGGCTGCTCCGGAGCGCAGGGACAGGATGCCGGCCAGGCAAAATTGCATTCAAATCAGAATACCGTACACTTATGCTCTCAAATGCCGCAGTTCACAACATTGCTAACTGACTGTCGACAATAACACCGGCAGTGCATCCCAGCAACCCCGCCATGCAGTCCGTGCAGGCCCACCAGACAGAACGCCAGATGAAAACCTCCAGGTCCGCAAGACTGGGTGCAACGCTGTCTCGTCATCTGTAACATCCTCGAGCAAACGATTCCTACCAACACGAATCCTGACATACTGTCAGGATTGGATGTAGTTGTATTCATCATTTCCAGAAGGTTGGCTGCACTAGTCACTGACTCGTCAGGATGGCATTTCGTTGTATTGCCATCAATTTCGACTCGTCGCGTGCACAAAGATGCTTCACGTGCTTCTCACACTCGCCGGTTTCAATTCCCTAACACGCAGAGATGCTCAGCGGCATGTGCAGATATGCAGAGTTGCTTCAAAGGTTGGATCCAAAACACGGATCAGGCTTCAAACCGGCTCGTGCTTGCCGTGGATGAAGTTACCTTTCCATCTCCAAACAGCAGTGGCAAAGTAATCGACAAAAAGCTGGGAATGAAAGAAGGGATCAGATTCACTGGCTTCAGAACAAGGCATACTTAATCAGCACCGATCATTCGGGGAAAGATAAGATCATCACATCCAAGTTACCACCTTTATCAAAACAAACTCTCGAGGATTTATCGGCTCATTCTTGTTTTTTTCTACCCATCACACGTCCCAACCGTGAAATCATTAAGAGCTCCACGTATGCTTTGTCTATACCACCTCCCACTTCAGTTCCGATACTTCAACCATATACATATCTCATTCAAGTCCCACCTCGTCATACAGCTCAACCAATCATTCGGGGAAAGATAAGATCATCACATCCAAGTTACCACCTTTATCAAAACAAACTCTCGAGGATTTATCGGCTCATTCTTGTTCTTTTCTACCCATCACACGTCCCAACCGTGAAATCATTAATCTACATTATGCTCATCTATACCACTTCCCACTTCAGTTCCAATACTTCAACCATATACATATCTCTTCACCTCGTCATACAGATCAACAATCACATCTACTCTCACAGGCGATTGTGAGTTGTATGGTCTTCCCCAACAGGTAATTCCAATTGCAGCACCTCCACACGCTCCGGGTCATGAAATATGCAGCCCTTCAGCTTGGAGAAAATGTCCTCCTCGACAAACTTATTTAATTTCTGATCTTCGCGCAGGAACATACAGCATACATGGAGCTGCTCCATAGCGCAGGTAGAGGATGCCGGCCAGGCATCACTGCTCCCGATCAGTCCACTTCTCTGCAGTTGAGATAAGATCAAGTACTTACGGATTGGCATTCACACACCACCCCTCAATATTCAAAATCTGTATTACCCCCAGCATGTTGTAATTCTAACTCAATTCGTGAATACAAGTTCAAAAGACTTCTGGCCAGCATGGCATTCACATGCAGACTTGATGCATGGAGCATTGCAGCAATTCCCACCACAGTCTCATCATGCCACAATGTCGATAGCATGTCTGTAATTTCAGAGCGACCTAACTTGGCATCCATCAAGATCAGCAACCGACTGATCTCTCTGCTCATTCCAGAAAAAATATACTCGCTCCACATACTAATGAGAACAGACCATAAGGGGTCAGAAGTTGCAAAACTCTCATTCACAGCCCCAGTGGGACCATGTAAGAAGGTGTCCTAAGATTTGAAATGTACATTCTTCATCATTCCCCTGAAATCAAGCAAACAGGAGACTGAACCTACAGCAGCTGACTCATTTGGGAGTGGCACTCACAGTACAATGGCAGCGTAACACTGGAATGCAAAAGGGAGGGATCAGATTCACTGGCTTCAGAACGAGGCACTGGCTTGAATCAGCGTCGATCATTCGGGGAAAGATGGAAATCATCATCTCCCAAGTATTCTATTCAGGGTATAATACTGACTATCAGACATCCCAACCATTTCAACTCTGGAATTCTTCCACATGCTTCCAAAAGACAGACATGAGAAAGGATGTAGCCTCCAGCGGACATATCAGCTAAGAAGTTCGAACCAGCGCGACCCAGCCAATAATAAAAAGACACATAACATCCTCAAGCAGAACAATTTTGTAGATACAAAAAAACACCGAATTTGGTAAGTGAGATAGAAAAAATGAAAAACCGGCAAAGGCTAACAAGTTCTCAAAAACCCTTTCCTGAAATGTGCATTGCATGGCCTGCCCCAACAGGTAAATGCAGCATCGCCACACCCTCCGGATTATGAAATATGCAGAGCTCTGCTTGGAGGAGAAACCCTCCTCGACAACCTTGTTTAGTTTCTGCTCTTTGTGTAGGAACATACAGCCACCATAATGCTGCTCCGGAACACAGGGATAGGACGCCAGCGATCATTCTAGGGATCTAGACCTTAAAATGGAGTTCAAAATTCAAATCATAATACCGTGCAATTTTGTTTGAGAACTTTCGAAGATGTATGGAAAACTCGTTAGTCTTTGCCGGTTTTTCTTTTTTTCTATCTCATTTACCAAGTTCCGTGTTTTTTCGTATCTACAAAATTGTTCTTCTCGAGTATGTTATGTGCCTTTTTACCCTCGAGCAAACGATTCCTATCAGTGCCTTACTCGTTTTCCTTAATGTCAAAACGAGTCCATACACGATTACGGACGTTCAAAGGTATACACAGACTATTACCATAACCCAGCAGCTCGTCAACAGATTTCCATCAGCTCTGCGGTCGAAGAATACCTAATGGCAAGAACCCAACTAGTCCCGATTCAAGTCCCTTACATGTATAAATGGTCACCCTTAAATGCAAATCTTCCCAGCATGTATAAAAGGTCACCCTTCAATGATCAGGAGAATTTTGAGACTGATAGTGTACAAATGGTCATCCTTTGTCTGTCTATGCCCATCTATTTTCCCATTCATCAGTTCCTCTATCCATCTGTCCGCCTGTCTGTCTTACTCCGTTTTTTGCTCTCTGAGACAACCGTCCAGAGCAAAAGAGAGAGAAAGACACAGACACGGACAGACAGCAGAATAAGAGGGAGATGGGGAGGGCGGATCCCCTTCTCAAAAAAGATCAAAACATGCAACAACAAACAATTGTCTATTGGAAACAAATGGTGTTCGGTTCCCCTCCGCGTCCAAGCAGCGTTAAAGGACGAGTCAGCCACCAAAAACAATACATGGCGGGCTACATGGCGGTGAAGACCATCGCCTGACTGTGGGTTTCACAAATCCACAGATTTGGATACCGTCGTCCATCTCCCCCAAACACAATGCTCCCTCGTCATTAGCGTATTGCACCACAAAGAGTTCCTAGAATAATATTATCAAACAATAGACATCTCCTAATGCACTCATGATCCAGAACATTGTCAAACACATTGATGGAGACTGTACGGACAGAAACTATAGCTTGAAACATGCACGACGTGGATGCACTTAGCGCTCGCAGCCATCGTCAAATATATATAAACAGAACAAAGGGACAAAGACAGAAGAGGAGAGAGAAACAAAGTCAGAAACAAAGAGAGAAACGAAGAGAGAAACAAAGAGAGAGAGAGGTACCCTTAGAACAAAAACTGACCTCCACGACATGACGCATCCCGCTCAAGTCCACACTCCGGCTGCCCTGCCGCTTGCTGCAAACACCAACATCCTCACAGCAACAACATCAATGCAATGATGCCGCCTTCCGGCCGCCCGCTGCAAACACCAACATCCTCATACATTGTTGCTCTTATCTTACCGCTTCGTCCTTACACACATTGCATCTAACTTGCCAAGCTGTATCCACACCGCTTTCTCACAATCCCATGCAGAGTGGTTTGCTCTCTGCCCAACCCAAACCACACGTTGAACGGTATCGCAGCTTCACTCTCTGCCTGCCAACAAAGGCTCCTGAAAAAACAACTTCAATCATCCTACAGCATAATAAACCTGCGAAACGAGCATTCAGTCACCCTCGTACGATGTTTCGTTTCTTTTTTGGGATAATCTGCAAAATTCCCTATCAAGTTATATACGACAAAATGATCCTAAAACATGTGGTTAGAGAGGAACATCCTCTTGCGCCTAATTCCATACGTTTTGCCCCTGTCAGGCGCATGCACAAATTTGCAATCTGGACCATGTCGTTGGGGCCTGAGCCTGCACCCAGTACCCGGTTTGCCCCCCATACCGGGTGGAACCTTTGCGCAACCCAACAATTCCAATCGTAACATAACCCTGATAAACCCTCGGAACGAGGGAAATCTCTCTCTCTCTCTCTCTCTCTCTGATCATAACATAACAATTTCAACCCTGATCACATATTGTTATTCAGTAACCAAAATCGTCAGGAGAGTAATACTGGAGGGTAACACAGTGTAGCCATGGAACAGACAGTCACATTAAAAGCGACAAGAGTCACAAGACTACAATAATGTGCACTTCTGATTTCATAAAAAAAATCCTTCATTTCATAACATTGCTAACTGACCTACAGTGCAGCCATGGAACAGGCAGTGCAAGCCTGAAACCACGCCGAGGAGACCTTGCATATGCCCACCAGACAAAATAAGAAACCAGCCCAGGCAAGGGAAATAAAGCATGTTATACATTTCAAAGCTCTCCTAAATGTGCACTGCATGGTCTGCCCCAACAGGTAATTGCAGCATACCCACACCCTCTGGATTATGAAATATGCAGAGCTCTGCTTGGAGGAGAAACCCTCCTCGACAAGCTTGTTCAGTTTCTCATCTTTGCGTAGGAACATACAGCCACCATAAGGCTGCTCCGGAACGCAGAGACAGGATGCCGGCCAGGCTGCCCTTCCCCCGATCATTCTAGATATCACGATTTTAAATTGCATTCAAGTCATAATACTGTACAATTCTGCTCTCAGACAACTGCCTCAGTTCACAACATTGCTAACTGACTGTCGACGATAACCCCGGCAGTGCAGCCCAGCATCCCCGCCAAGCAGTCCGTGCAGGCCAACCAGACAGAACGCCCGATGAGAACCTCCACATCAGCAAGACGGGGTGCAACGCTCTGTCTCGTCATCTGTATCATCCTTGAGCAAATGGTTACTATTCAACAAAAGAAATAAATGGAACCACCACCTACAACCATTTCACGCCGTTTTATTCCACATGATCCTTCGACACCAGGGAAGGACATGGACATTAGGGAAAGATTAGAAAACGGGTTTTCAGTCATTTTCGTGAGCTTCCATTCAAAAAGGACATGTCCGCTCAGATTCCATTCAAAGAGGACGAATGTCCGCCAACATTAACAATCAGACAGTAAAACCATCAAAGCAATCGGATTATTAACGAGTCATAACGACCTATTACGAATGAAATCGCCTCCACTTCGTATTCACCACTATACATATCACCATAACATATCTATATTCCAATGACATCGTATCGCACAACAAACAAGCGTTCTACTTCCGTCGTAAGGGGATGGTGTCCAGTTTCAATCGAGCACAGTCACAGACCAAACAAGCACACCAACCAAGGAGGTGACAAAGCAGCACTAACCTGACAATCCGGCCTCGCAACCCCGCAGCTGGCCCTTCACAACTGTTTAGCTTAAATTATTTTGAAACGTATTGAGAGACCTGCAACTTGACATGCTGCCTGCAGGTAAACCCCAAGCATGGTATGTGGGGCTTTCCGAGCAAAACATAGAACATACAGGGAAAACATAAGAGCACAAATCTCACCTAACTACCAGTAAGCGATACGTTTTGAGCCAAGCCATACTTCCAACCTCCTATGCATGCCGTCGATTTCCTCCATCACAGTGGGTCACACTCTGAAGTGCCTATGACAGAGGTGCACATTTACTTCCTTGGCAGTACAGATGACCGGTTAACACAGCCAAAGAGCAGAGCTTCGGACTTTCTGCGGACTCCCCATTCTGGATACGCTCGAGAGATAGCCCCACATACCATGCTTTTCTCTCTCTACGATGGAGCCCAATATAGATTCCACTTCGCATGGCAACCCGATGAGCCCAATATAGATTCCACTTCGCATGGCAATTAATGGTCAGACCACGAATGTCGCTTTTCTGTCGCTTTTCTGGGTGGCGCCCCCCATTCACTATTCGCCTCATCGGCAGACGGGGGAATTATCACCAGAGAAATCACCAATTTTGGGCACCTTGTGTCCCTCCTGACAGTGAGATAACTCCAGGAAAGCTTTGATAGGCCCACATAATTGCAAAAATGTTGTCCAATCCACTTTTGTCAACTGAAACGAACTCACAAAGAGGGTTTACAGAGCAGCAAGCCTACAGACTGTTGGCATGCAGCAGATCCAAGATGTGAAACACCTCAGGATCCCAAATTCGCAGTTAACGAGTTTCGGATCTCCGGAAAATATTCACGTCAGCACCAGGATTGCAATAAAGTCTGCGAGTAAGACAATCTTGCATACGTTTCTTAGCTTCACAGCTAAACTTCCACATAACCAAGTTGATCAAATCTGCGGGGTAAGTCAGCATAGGGAGTAAACCCTCTGTCCTGTTGAGCTTGAAGAAACGAGTTTTCATCATAGCAACCATGCAGTGAAAGGCATTCCACCCCATCCGTTCAAACCAACAGGCTGCTTGGCTGACTCGTTTCTTCCTGATTGCCCCTTACAAGTGCCTTCATGATATGTCAGATCGTCATCACACAACAAGTCGACCTGAAATTGTAGACAGCCAGTAACGCATTAATGCTGCGTACATACTAACAAGGTTTAACTGCTGCTTTTATGTGCTGTGAGGGAGGTCGCAACTTGCTAGCCAACAAAGCACAACCAACAAGGTAATATCTGCCTCCTTTCCTTTGTGGATTCAGCACAGTGATTCTCCTCCCTCCAGTCTGGCGAAGTCACAACAAGGACTGAATCCAACCCCGACAAATCCTTCACAACTCCTGTGTTCATATTTCCTATGTTCGAAGTTAGCCAGAAATGCAAGACAGCCTGTGATGAGTTTCCCGCTGCGTACATACTTCAGAGCATACACGAGAGCGTTCATTGTTCCTATCCTCTGCTGTGAGCCAGGTAGCGACTTGCTAGCCAATATGGAGCAACCAACAAGGCAATATCTGCCTATGTCCGGATGCGTACATACTTCAGAGCATACACGAGAGCTTTCACTGTTCCTATCGTCTGCTGTGAGGAAGGTAGCGATTTGCTAGCCAACAGGGAGCAACCAACAAGGCAATATCTGCCTACTTCTGTCTGGATGAGCCTCCTTCCTTCAGAGTGGACAAGTCCCAACAGCGCCTGAATTCAACTCCGGCGGTCTGTTGTTTGTCATACATGAAATTATGTACTTCTTTAGATAGTTGTTTTTTGGAAGCAGTTCGTTGCTGCACCCGTTGGCATCGACAACCTGCTCCCAAATGGTTTCAACATTTCAAACACATGAAAATATATCGCTGGGCCGAGACCCACAAAGTCACAACGTTCTCCTTCGCAGGTGAGTAAACCCGATCATATATCGCTTTCGCTAGGATACAAATTGCACACAGCACACATAGTCAGTGCTGGGCAGAGTGTTTCCTTGCGTAGCCATTAATTAAGCAGACAACAAAATTGTAAAAAGCCTGAAGCAGTTGTGCGAGGAGAAGGCCTATTATTTTCTATGGAGAAAGACCTCAGTAAGAAAAATAAATGCAAAGAAGCCAAGGTGGGTGGCAATATACTACCTGAGGAGCCCATAAACTCTTCCTTGCGAGCATTCCAACTGAAAGAATTCTAGCACCCACTGACACAATACCTGGAACAAACCTCAGGAAAAAAAATAGAGTGTTCGACATTCAAGAATCACAGAGTAGAATCAAATGACAACGACTTATCATCGAACTATTTCCACAGCACACACAGAACGTCACAGCAAATTACAGCGCCTCTTAAACCAACACTACCTTTCCCGCTGTTGGAAAAGGGGGAAAATGTCCTGCTACTTAATGGAGCAGCTCAAACATATATCCTGCTTCTTAGTGGTGGCTTAAGAAAAAGAAGTGCACAAAAATCTTCCACCGTCGTTTTGCAACGACATATTACCATCAACAAACCAACACACGACTCTAACCCCGACCTCAGCTCAAACATAAACTTGTAGCATCCCAGAGCACGCAGGCTTGTCCAAATTCACAGAGCCTGCTTAGCTATTGAACTCTGCAATTCTCAGTGTAAGTCGGTTTCATTAACATCAGACGTAAATTACCCATTAATACTGAAATCATCATCAGCATCTAACAGTCGAATTAAGAATTCGGAAGTGAATGTGAGTTATGCTAACCGATGGGCTTCACATAGTGAAAAAGCAACGAGCCCACATCCCAGCGTTGTTAGCTAAGGAGAGGGAAATACGATTGACCTGCTCAGCTGAAGAGATTCAATCATTAACCCCTTTGTGCTTCATGATTGTTCAGAAGCGCGGGTTGTCCTTCATCATTGCAGCCTTCAGTACATCGGAAAAGCATGTCCAAAGAGCCGAGCTTACTACTACAACTGCCGAGGAGAGACGTGTTGGTAATCAAATACCAATCAGGCTAGCGCAGATGAATAGCAATCAAATGTCGATTGCTTTCCAAAATTTCACAGGATATAATCTTTGACCGCAGTTTCCAGGAGGTCATGGGTTCAACCCTTATGGCCGCCTGCATCTTTATATCACCATCAGTACGTAAGCTCAGCACTGAATGATCAGAAAAGTGGACCGATATCATCAGTACATAAGGTCAGCACTGAATGATCAGAAAAGTGGACCGATATCATCAATACATAAGCTCAGCAGTGGATGATCAGAAAAGTAGGCCCATCTCATTTACCACAATCCCTTGGACGGAGAGTTACATTACTGAATGCACCAAGACTAGTACTGCATGCAGGGCACCAAGACAATTTCTCTGTTCCTATCTCTCCAACTCTTACGTCTGAGCACCACATTGTCAAGTGGCAACAGATAGCATAAGTGGAGTGCTAGCGCCTTTCGGGGTCACTACTCCCTTCAAAACGCCTTCCCTGTTGCTTCTTGGAACGGGATGATAACCATGGTACAGTTCGCATCCAGTCTTAAGAAGCTAACGCATTCATGTGAAGTTAAGCACATGCGGAAAGGTTGCGCATGCTCTTTCCTCAGGTGACTTCAGAACAGGCGTATAAATCATTCCATTACTCGGTCGATTCCTCCTGCTCTGCCCAAACTAGGAGGAAGAGCACAGAACGACATCACTCCTTAAGACAGACCTTGCATTCAAAAAGTCTCAACCAGTCCGTACTTAGACATGTGAGCTGCATGGTCTACCCCAACAGGTAACAGCAACATCGTTGCACCCTACATGACATGAAATATGCAACCCATATGTTTGGAGAAACTTCAGCGGAAAATTTCCGATGCAAGAATAGCAGGAACATGTGGCCATCAGAGCAGCTGAACCACGCTGTACAACATCTGCTAAGGCACTACATCAAGCCTAACCAGGTGGACTGGGATGCGAAACTTGCTCTCGTTGCCAATCTGTACAATAACGCTGTGCACAGAGCAACAGGGGTGAGCACTAACAGTCTGCGAAACTTGCTCTCGTTGCCAATCTGTACAATATTAGCAGATGGAGGTTCTAGATGTTGTCGAAAATGATCCGGACGGGCCTTCTTATGTAGAACGGATCCCTGGTCACCTTCACACATACCCAGTCTTTCACACCTCCAAACGTGCACCTTTCAAGGAAACTGATTAGTTTCCCTCTCATCGGTCTATGCTGCCCCCAACCGTGGGTGGAGATGTCGACATCAACAGCATCGTCGATCACAGAGAAATGCCAGTACGAAGACCAACAGGCAGGGGCCATCCTCCAAAGCCAAACCTGCAGTACCGCGTTCGCTCGGACATCACATTGATCCTAAGGAGGACAGATGGTTCACAAGAGAGGAACCAATACAGACCGCCCCGCAAGTTATCCCGTACCATGAGAAGGGACTGCAGAAAGGAAAGCGCCAGATTGAGTGAACTTCTTAGAGGACTGTCGAAGTATGGAGGGAATGCGATGCCCAAGGCCTCCCATAAGCCCTACTGGGCCCTTAATCCAGCAAGATCGGCCGCCATAAGTGAAGGCAAGCCTGACAAGCGACGAGAGGCCCATTTTGGGCTTTTCACGCAACTGGGAATTTCACGCAGTTGCGCGGCGCCAGTTGGTTGAGTGCGCCCAGGCACACCCTGCCTTTCTCGAAATGTATCTGAGGCAGGCCCTGGGCCACACACGGGGTGTGGACTGAACCCAGGCCGGTGGCAGTTGGACACGGGTAACCACCCAGGCCCTGTGTCTGATTCTTTGGGACTGGAGCTCCACCACTTGGGGACTACCGGAAGCTTCTGGGCAGGGGCCCAGCGCAGCCACGCAGCTAGCAGCAGGCACACCATTTCCATAAAGGAAAGTGCCTGCCTCCACATTCGGCATTCAGGCACTTGCTACATGCTGCGCTAGCGCTGCTGCACTACTCAAAGGCCCACGCGCTCACAGGTGAGCAGGATACACGCAGGCAGCCATAGCCGAACTGGCCTGCGAGGTGCTGGATGGTGCACATGGTGGGCCTTTGGTGCACGTGGCATCTGTGTGGGGGATCGAGGTTGTGAGTGAAGCGTGAGACATACCTGGTGCTCGAGGCAAACGGCATTGGTCGAGATCTGCTCGTACTTCGGGCAGCTGTTGACGTCAACAAAAGCATTGTAGATAGGCCAAGATAGGATCTGCAATTCATTGTGCTCTTATTTGGTGGAACTCGAGTTGAAATTCTGCTTTGGGTTCAAGGTCACGACTAGCTTGTTTCATGTGTATGATGCTGCTTGGTTTCAGGAATTCGCTATCGCTCATTTCCTTCCAGGAAGATGACTTGATTTCAGCCATCTTCTGACGCCCTTCCCGGAAGATGACTTGATTTCAGCCGTCTTCTGACGCAAATGGCAATCGCATATAGAGACACCAGCACCAGGCTTCTATTCTGCCCAGCACCAGTACAAGACAGCAAACGCTACAGAATTCCGAGTGCAAAAGCAGAAGAAATCCTCCCATTGGTAGGCCCCGGGCAAGAGGTTCCCATCACGCAAAACCACCTTATACGAGCGGGGAACTAAGCTTTCACGCCCATATGACGTGATACAGACCGCACGCTCTGTTCTAGCAGTTGATCACAACACACTACGACACCAAATACTGAAAGACCCCAAGACATCACGGACTCAGAGAATTCAGTAGTAAAATCATTGGTAAGTGACGCAGAGGTGGCGTTACATAACGTCGATTCCGGCCTGCAAACTCCTCAATATATTCGGTAGAGGGAGCAATGCTTCGTCTATTATTATCTGATGGTAATTCACTATGTCTACTCTTCGTTGCTAATTTCATTATGTGTGATATTAATCCACATAGAATTGGACACTAAAGAAAAGGCTGGAGTCGAGTGAAGCATGATATTGGTAATGAAATTAATAAGAAATTAAATTCATTTATTGAATATAGGGTAGCCTGCTATTCATTCATTCCGCCGATTAGGCGAGGCTACGGTGCCTTGTCACTCATTGAATTTTGAAAGTGTCACTCGCACAAGCATACATAAATCTCAATGCTACGACAGTCAAAGTACGTGTATCAGTATTTTTGCAATGGTAACATCATAGTGACTCGAAATCACACTGACCAATCACTATTCATCTCTTCCCATCTCTTCAAAAAACAGTCAATCTCTAACCACACACTCTTCCTAACACCGAAACAAACCCAATTTCCAATGACACACTTCAATTGCCATGTCCGACAACAACTATCAGTCACACAGAACCACAAACCATAAAGAAAGTCTCAGACTACAGCTCCCATCATACTCAATAACCGGTGGGATCAGATACCTTCATAATGGTAACATCACTATCTCAGAAACACGGACCAATTACAATTCCTCACTTCCCATCATTCCGCATAGAATGACCATGTCTTTCACGCATGAGCACCCAAACGACAGGAATGCCAATTTGCAACCTTGGTGAAGAAAAACAATTCCACCCGCTCATCACTGTACGGAATCCACCTCAGCGGAATTCTCACCCTCCCAGGTCATGTTCGTTATCAATGACGGACAGATCAGCTTTGCTCAGTTTTGTTCATTCTACCTCACAGGCATAGCCTCCGTAGTTCAACGTGCTAGAACATCATCGCAAACTACAGGACATGCTTTCGACATGAGCTACGCTCTGGCTTCCAGACAGAATCACCGAAGCACAGAGTCACCTAAACAGATCACACTGCCCTGTGCACCCGTAACAAATAAGCTATTGCCGCACAGACAGCAACCATCACCCATACTGGCACCTCTTCCCCCGTATTCATGCACCGCAGAAGACTAGCAGCGGTTAATGTGTGCTGTTCCCTCTCAAACACGGACCACAAACAGTCCAACACAACATTCTCTCCCGTCATCAAACGCACGGCCTCCATAACGACACTTCAAGAAGCGAAAGGGATGCACTTCTGCAAGGTTTAAGATTTCACAGAAAATAAGTCATCCTCCAGAGGTCAGAAAGGGATCTGACTCACCAACGACTTTGTACCCTAACTCAAATTCGTTCTTTTGCAATGCAAATGTTCAGAGAAAGACCACGGTACCAACTAGCTGTTTCAGAAGACAGGTCAACCGATGTGCATTCTGCACGACCGTTGGTTTGAAACTGAGTATTTTTGTACGCTTCCATTGACTCTCGTGACGCATAGACATACGCCATGAGAAACACCTCAGAAGCAGAAGCTGGGCCAAAAGGAAGGGCTACAGTCGACAATGAGTAGTACCGGCGCTGATCCGCTACCCTCTGCAAACTACATCCCATACGGAAGTGTAACATTTGGCAGAGCTAGTCAACACCTAGGCTGGACCAGAGCCGAATTGCATCCACATTCAACGGAAAATGTTATTGTTCCCTAAAACAATCAACGGAAAATGTGATTGTTCCCTCGAAGGCCGTATTCACATAGGTATATTGAATGTAACCACGAACCTGGACGAGTTATGTCCACAAAGGTCTTAGTATGGGAAAAGAAGGGAGTTGCTCAACTTCTTTGAAAACGACGACGGTATCTTGACTTAGCCCTGGTCCCGATGACAGTCACATGCATCTTGGTCTGGGCAAAATTGCAGTTACATTCGGGAATGTGGTAGTAAGAGTATGCCCTCAGCTTCTTGAACAGGATGTTGAGGGAATCTTTGGGGAGCCATCGGACTTCAATGTCATGCACAAAGCTCCCTCTCGTCACCACCTCACTTCTCGCCGTAGCGAAAGAGAACACCCGGATAGGCATCACGCCGCATGCCTCCAATAAGGCGAACCACGGACCTCATTGCCGACAAATACCTACCACCTTCCAAAAGTATACAGATAGCAAGGGAAAAAACGTGAACACATCATCAGACATGTACTGATTCATAGCAAGGGAGAAAAGTGAACACTTCATCACGAATGCAGTCGAAGAACAACAGCAACACCTGGGCTGGTCCCATGTACCCAATTAACGAACATCAGGTAACACATGACAGCGAGTTCACGACCCAAAAGTAACGGCGACATCGGCGTACCCTCCGTGACATGAAATATGGAGTCCAACTGTTCGGAGAAGCTCGAGATGATATCCTCCAATTCTAGAATCTCAAAGAACATTGTCAATATGTGATCTTCGCACAGGAACAAACGACAAAAGCATCCACCGCTCCAGAAGCGCACAGGGAGGATACCCGCCAGGTAACTCCTCTCAATCCCCCCACAACAATTCTTTCATATGGACCTTCTAGGAACATACTTTCCTCTGGACCTATTACCCCACCCACAATTATGAAGTTACTTCATGACTGTCCGACTTCGGCTTTGCGAACCCAGATACTCCTTCGAAACTCCTCTGAGCACCCTGAAGATTATCAACAAATTTTTTCTTCTTGCGCTTGCGGGTGGGCGCGAAACGGAGTGAAGCCCGTTTTCAGGCTGATAGCTTGGTCAAGTGCTGGTGGTTTAAGAACCAGATTGATGATATTGGGCCCGATTTGACACAGCTTTCATGTGGACAATCCACAAAAACTGCAACACGGGACACAGTTGCTATAGCACATCCACAGGGCACTAATGGCCATGTAGAATATTGCCAATGCGCCCGGGGTAAGGATCATGCAATATTTACAAATCCATGAATGCTTTACTACTCTATAAATCGCTGACGTTGAAACAAGCCTTTTCAGGACGCCCTGGTCCGATTTCACACAACCTTCATGGGGCAACTCATAAAGACACACCCATATTCAATCGCTCTAAAACATCATGATTACTCTGTTTTTTGTGCATTTCCATATAAAACCCACCCAGATCCAATCGCTTGATCAATCACTTACTCCAATCCTACTTGCTAGCAGAAATCATTGCCAACAACTTCCTCTTATTCACAGAAGAAGCATACAGGAAGACGTTTAAGATACGCTGCCAAGACACTTGCAATAACTTAACTCAAATCATGCATCAGTTGCTACCGTGGTAAAAAGGTTAAACAGGGGTCCTACCCACAAGGTCTGCTGTCACAGCACCCAAAACAAGGCCTGGAAATTGGCCTTCAGCGGCCCAACGTGCAACAGTTGACCGAAGATAGTCAACAGTCCACAGCAACTCGGAAATTTAGATTCACAAGGCGAAGTCAACGCGGACTCGTTCCAGGCAATAGATCAAAACACATCTTTGGCTGTTCGAAAGTATCCCCGAGAGATCAAGACCAGGTGTAAATCTGCAACTGTAAGGGATCCAAGCCACTGGCTGTAGTATCGGAGAGACAAGAGTCTGGTCAACCTCTCGAGTCAACACTATTTAACCCAGCCCCTGTTGACCAACATTCAGTTTTGCACTTGCAGCTCAACCTACCGACGACCAAGTGCCCCACGTGCAGCCCCATGCTTCAGATGACCTTAAGATCTTAATATCGTGCAACTATCCAGGCCGTCAGACAGGTAGGACCGCGGACGGCCCAGATCTTCGCCCGATGTTAAAACCTGAAGATCGTCCGATGATCCATGTCGTCGACCCAGTAGGACCACGGAAGGCCCGGATGTCTGATTTCTCACGTCAGTGATTTTTGCAAGTGTAGGATGTGTTGCCATGGGGACAAACGAGTTTTTGGGGAGCTACTGTAATTACCACCACATCAATTAGCGCTTACCTAATATATTACACCGCTACTCCGATTACAACACTACAAGCAAAACAACTATCTATTTAATATTGACGGGCACTTGCAATAGTTCCATTAGAGGTATTCCATGGTCCTCCTTAATGTGTAGAGAAGGTGATTGTCGTGGATGCCATCAACAAAAGCGCCTGGACTGCCCACCTTCCCAACTTCATCTCGCAGCGAGAAAAAATTCGTACAGTCCATGACAACATTGGCCTGCTGTACACGTGCAACCTGCAACAAGCTTCGACCGCTCTTAGTAGGTAGACCCATCATTACGATGGGCTACAGGTCTGACAGCCGAGCCCAATTCTTGATCAATGACACCCTCGTTGGTCCCACATGCAAACATAAAACTTCATGCAGATGTTTAAGGTTCACCGCCACCACAAGACGTTTCAAACACAGCCAGTTGTTTCCTACAAAATAGTACTTCATGCAGGTGATTGCCACCCACGTTCGTCCAGGACTAACTGTCCATCGTTTACAGCTAGGACTACTGCGGTATCTAATCCCATTCGCTCCACTAGTTTTCATCTCTCAGCGTCATCTGACCGGAAGAGTGATTCGATCTTTCCTATATCTACGCATTCCACCGCATTTCACAGCTCCACCGGAAATTCCCTCTGTCTCTACCGGACTCCAGCTTACTGGTTTCTGCTGCGCGTCTAGGGTTAAGCCCTCCATGCTGACAAGAGAGCCTTCTTAGATCAGATTTAAAAAGCTCGCTTTGTGAATCCTCACATAATATTCAGGATTAAATCATGTTGTGATCATCATTTCCAGGAAGCTGCACATGAAAATAGGGTTGGATTCCATTGTATTGCCATCAATCTAAACACTGGAATTTGTCCAAAAGAAGTACTGCACCAAATCCGTAGGAGCGGTTTGAATTCCGAGCCCAGTAGGTAGACGCAACAAGCAAACAACATAAACTGCCATGTACACGGAGGACAGTTTCATCGTTTTCACCACCACCACATGACATAACAAACACAGCCTGCTGTTTCCTGCATAATACTACTCAAAGGTGATTGCCTCCCACATTCTGGAAGTTTCCCCTCTTCTCTCTCTCTCTCTCATCCTTCCATTGCTTTCCCTCCTTTCGCTAGTAAAAGAGACTCGTTGGATCAGATTTAAAAAGCTCGATTTGTGAATCCTCACGTAATATTCAGGATTGGATTCTGTTGCACTCATCATTTCCAACAGGCTGAAATCATTCATACAGTCCATGGCGACACTGGCCTGCTGTACACGTGCAAGCTGCATTACATTACAATCCCAATCCCTTTTCCCTGCAATTGTACTCAAAGGTGATTGCCGCCCACGTTCTGGAAGGCGATTGCCGCCCACATTCTAGAACGTGGATTGCCACCCACGTTCTAGAAGGTGATGGCTGCCAACGTTCTAGAAGGTGACTGACCCCAATCCACTCAAGGACTTCTTGGCTCATTGAAATTCCTCCCTATCCTACACATGTCCTTGTCACCTCAAAACAACAAATGGTACACACGTGCTTCTCTATACAAATTCCCGCTTCACTCGCAATACTTCAAACCAGCAGGTACAACCTTTCATTCACGTCCAACCTGTAAGCTCAATAGGTGAGCTTGCTCCGCGCATGAGCTTAGGGTAGGAAATTCATGACGCCACACGTGCTGTACGTGCATGAGCTGAGGATGGGAAATGTATGAGCTTAGGAAAAAACATTGCATTGAGAAAGGGTGCAGCCTCAGCGGACAGCTCAGCTAAAAACAGCCCAAACACCCAGAAATAAAGAAGCAGAATACAAGAAATTACATGTACATTCGACCCTTCGTTGTCCATACCTAGGAAAAAACATTGCATTGAGATTGAAAAAACAAAAGAGGCCAAGGTTAGGGAAACCTCTCCTGAAATGTGCACTGCATGGTCTGCCCCAACAGGTAACTGCGGCTTCACCACACCCTCCGGATCATGAAATATGCAGAGCCCTGCTCGGAGGATAAACCCTCCTCAACAAGCTTGTCCAGTTTCTGATCTTTGCACAGGAACATACAGCCACATTGAGGCTGCCCCGGAGTGCAGGGAGAGGATGCCGGCCAGGC
>BFEA01000280.1:1935449-1952028 GCA_003427395.1 Chara braunii | reverse complement strand
TCTCGTCATCTGTATCATCCTTGAGCAAACGATTACTACCAAGTTAACAACGCATATCTGCCTACTTTACTGTGTCGTCCCTTTGAGTGGATCAGTCACAACATCGGCTGAATTCAACTCAGCAAATCGATGAAAACACTTCAAAGCATCCTTGCTCAGATTCCATTCAAACAGGACACATATCCGCCATTGGGATCGGCAAGTAAGAATCATCATCGCAAAACAAGCATTTCAGAATGGCTCCTCTCCATGTTCACCGCCCAAAAGCTTACATCTACAGAACGACGTCTATTTTACCAACCGCCCAAAAGCTTACAACTACAGGAAGTACGCCTACTCTACCAATATTATTATCAGATTACTAATGATTCAGTAACCATCGGAACCCTGTGCAAACGCCTGGGATTGGTCGATTGGCCATCTTATCGATTGATTATTGAATTGCGTGATAAATTGATATGATTAACTGGCTTGGAACGAAAATGGATCTTCCACTTTCTGCCCTGTCCTCGACCGCAAAGTTTCGGTAATGCACAAGGGCAGAATCATCAAACACTTTCCCTAATCAAGGGCAGAATCATCAAACACTTTCCCTAATCAATTCGATAGGCTGCTCTCCATTCAGGCTCGGAGACCAATACCGACTGATAACCAGTGACAGGTCCGTACTTTCGGTAGACGACCTTCATTACAACCTCATCTCTTTGCTACTCCAGAACCTTTCTCTAAAACAGGCAAAGACTCTCAAGACCCTCATCTCATTCCTACTCCAGAAGTCGCACACAGCATTCGTCTTTGGAAATAGACCTCCATCTCCCCATCTCATAGCACCGGTGCATTTCACAATCACCCGCCCACTGCCGACCACAAGGCGCGCCCCTCCATGTCCGCACTACACGCTCTGTTACAATTATTCCAATTGCTCACAATTACTTCCAATCGCGAGAATATTATGCCATGTGGCTGATCATCCGCTGTCCGCCATGTTCAGAATCCACAAAAGAGACACTAGTACTAACCCTACCTCAAATACTAACCCTATATTAAGTACTAACCATAGCTCCGCAATTAGTCGGCCTTAGGAGAGAGCTACCGCCAAAGACGTCAATCTTTTCAGCACGCGCTCCAGGTCCACACTCCGTTGGATCTGTCCAATGAGCCTTTCGGTCCCAGGACAAGTGTGCAATCAGCCTCCATTATTCCCTTCACAAGAGGAATTTTCTAAAAGCCGGAAGTCGGTTGCTGCGCCCGTTGGCATCGACAACCCGCTTTCAAAATGGTTTCCAAGTTCAAACACATGAAATTATACCGCTGGTCCGAGACCCGCGAAGTCACAGTTCTCCTTTGCAGGTGAGTGAACCCGATCATAAATCGCTTTCGCTAGGACATAAATTGCACACAGCACACATAATCAGTGCTGGGCAGAGTGTTTCCTTGCATAGCCATTAATTAAGCAGACAACGTGAAACGGTATTCACCAGTTCGCAGTAGCCGATGCAGATCCCAGGGCTTGATCCCTACCGGTAGTCCTCAGCCTACCATATCTCTGAGTTCTGAGTGGGCACTTGTCGCCAGTTTGCCGCACACCTGTTTGTATGCATGTGAAATGTGAAAGAAAGCGAGTCTGTTTCCAAGTTCAAACACGTGAAATTATACCGCTGGTCCGAAACCCGCAAAGTCACAACGTTCTCCTTTGCAGGTGAGTGAACCCGATCATAAATCAGTTCATAAGAAGAGGGTTCGGAGTTCGATATACCGCCAACATTTAACACACTGCAAATAACGACGGTCATCATCSACATCCTCAGTCGCACTGTGCTGGTTTTCGACGGAAGAAAACTCTRAGCCTGACGGATCCTGAATGTCTACACCCCTTCATCCTCTCGCCCTGTACCAGATTTGCGTCTCAAAAACCATATTTTAAGGACATCCCCTTCTGTGCACACAACACATTCGGATGTGGGTTCCCATCACTTCAAATGGCAAAACCTCATATCAATGATCCCAAGGCCCTCATTGCCAGGAAGGCCGAGTTCCCTTCACACCAGATGATTGACAGCCCGATGCAGCTCACATCCAGAAATTAGGAACCAAAAGCAATAGCAACAGCTGATGCAAAGATCAGTGTGGTTAGATTGACCATATATCAAACGCACAGGTTCAGACATCACCTCATAAAACAAGGACGTGAACCTCATATTAATGATCCAAGGCCAGCATTGCCAGGAAGGCCGAGTTCCCTGCACACCAGATTAGAGAAGTTTATGACTGTTGATCGACAGCCAGATGCAGCTCACATCCAGAATTTAGACACCTGCTCCTCATAAACTAAACTATCCATCTGGCATCTGATAGGATCACAAGACAAACACATTTCTTATCCTTGACAACTAAGATCATGCGACAGGTCTATGGTTGAGAGTCCATCACTCCAAACGACAACCAACAACAGGACCTCACCTCTAAATAGAGAAACATTGTGAATTCCCGTCCTTGGTCTCCAAAAAGGACAGGAATCGTCCCTTCGTGGACAACACCACGTAAGTCCTGAGGACTGCTTATTAGGTCACCACGTAAGTCAAACATTGCAAACGCCACCGCAAGTCCTGCAATCAGTGCGCTCACTGAAGATACAGTTCGCCCTGTCCCACGATGCGCATATTTCTTCAGATTTGACTCAGTACCCCATCTGGTATGATGCGCATAATTCATCAGATTTGACAACTAGCTGACCTCAGTTCTTATGGGTAGTAAGCTTTTTATCCACATGGCATTCGGTGTGGTGCACAGCTCTCAGTCATCATCGGCCAAGTTCCCAAACGCTAACCCAATCGTTGGAAGCAAAGCCAAGGCAGGTACATTCCAGCAAACCGCAGCCAAAAATTCAAGCACTTTCCAGAGCCATCCCCGGGGCCATTGCCGGGGCCATTGCACATAGCAAATCGACATCAGACTGAGGATTGGCTTTCAAGCAATGTTCGATTCCGGTGCCATCCCCGGGGCCATTGCACACCCGCTATGCGCTGGACCACGTTAATAGTGTTGACCTCTTCGCATACAAATTCTATCGAGCAGTGAGCGACCAACACTGCTCACAGAAAGACATCTTTCCAATATGCATATAGGGTTGCTCAAATCTGCGGGGTAAGTCAGCATCGGGACTAAACCCTCTGTCCTGTTGAGCTTGAAGAAAGAAGTTTTCATCATTGCAACCACACATGATTAGAAGACAAACCACCACCTCCCGCTGTACATCCATTCTACAGTGCACATACTGGTCCATATTGCTGGTATACAAGCCGAGTCATTGGGGGCGGCACATATGGCGACATATGGCGACGTACAGAGACATACCGCTGTAAAGCTGAAAGGAGGGATCAGATTCACTGGCTTCACAACGAGGCACTGGTTTGAATCACCGTCGATCATTCGGGGAAAGATGGAAATCATCATCTCCCAGGTATCTAATTTACCGGCAAATCCTGTTCAGATTAAAATTACTGCCATCACGCTTCCAAACCATTCCGGTGGTAGAATCCATCCACATGATACTTCTAGCACGCAGACCCACGAGAGAGGGTTAGCCTCAGCGGAAAGCTCCGCTAAAAAGTTCCGAGGAACGCAATGATGACGTCCTCACATGGAATCGGAATACAAGTAAAGAAGAAGCAGAATACAAGAAATTACAGTGAACAATTTTGTGGATTGGACCATTTGCGGAAGCTTGGGGAAACCTCATTGCGGCTTGGGGAAACCTCTACGGAAGTGTACATTGCATGGTCTGCGCCAACAGGTAATTGCGGCTTCACCACACCCTCTGGATCATGAAATATGCAGAGCCCTGCTCGCAAGAGAGCCTCCTCAACAACCATGTTTTTTCAATTCTGACCTTTGCGCAGGAACATACAGCCACATAAAAGGCTGCTCCGAAGAGCAGGGAGATGATGCCGGCCCGGCATCATACTCCCGATCATTCGGTTGAAATTGCATTCACATCAGACTGGTCGTTTACAATTCTGCTCTCACAAAAACACCTCGCTTCGGAACATTGCTAACTGACCGACCGTGATGACCGGCAATGCAGCCCTGCAACTGCGCCAAGCTGTCCATGCAAGCTCACCAGACAGATAGATAAAATAAAACAACGACGACGGCTACGAAAGTTATACATGTTATGCATACTATCCGAATCGTGTACTGCATGGTCTGCCGCAACATGGTCGCCACACCTCACGTCACTATTTGTGACTTTCGTTTCATTATATCACCATGCATTGTGCGGAATCCTGAAACCAATTTTTGGTAAATCCCTCAGAGCATGGAACGAGGTGCAGCCGGCAAAAAACTAAACAAACATTTCATCATGGGTCATGTTGGCTCAGGTGTTACCTGAAGCAATTCGCGTTCACAGAGGATAATCCTCTCAAACAAGAGGTGTCAGAATTAGCAGCTTTTTATCATCATCGCAAACATGACCACGACGGGCTTACCTTGCACCTTCATTAACAGCAAATTTTGCGCTCATCACAATTAAGCTCATGTCAAACACCCAGAAACAGGACAAAAAGCATTTGCATCTTCGCAGCTAAATTTTTACACCCCGCCCCTTCACAACAAGACGTCAATTCCCAATTGAAACTCATGTCATCACCCCTAAAGGCACTGCAAGACAATGATTCAACTATGATCCGCAGCTTCCTATCGAAGGGAGAAGAATCGATATAAGCCACCTACTGACGTAAATGGTCATTGCATTCATGATGCTACCACCCCCGTGGCAAGAGGCTTTCATTACAGGCTTCTCCAGCAGGAACGGAGATCGGAGGCTGATAACAGCCACAACAAAGCCCTTCCTCACCTAGTAGCCGTACGAAGAACACTGGCAACACTGCTCAACTCGCTATGTCTACTCAAAGGCAGTGAAGGTCAGCCAGATTCAACCTCAGTAGCCGACAGCAGACAGCCACCAAGTGAAACGCTGCCTGGTTCAATGTTGGGACACTCGTACATGGGTGCCCGGTCTTACGAAAAAGACAGCCCGCTCAGCAGATGTATCCCATTCCCCATAATCACTCGAGATTTAAAAACTTTCATTCAATCTATCTAAGCACGATAGAAGAACTTCCACCATCAGACATCGAAGCAGGGAATCTGTTCCAATCTGGCTCGGGAAACACCCAGCTCTTTTGAAAATGAATTTCAATTTAAAATTTCCTGTTCAGGAAACAATATAGCAACCGTGTAGCCCTGGCCGTTAGCAGGGAGCAAAGTCCATAAAACACGTTTTTCCCTGCGCTACCGGCAGTGCCTTAGTCCGGAGACTTCAATGAAATCGACTATTAATCATCACACGCCAAGGAAATTGCAACTCGTAGTCGGACATCCACCACCTTCTAGAGGGATGTGCACAACTAGCGTCTTGCAACAGACAGAATTCCCGACCTGGACAACGCGGACAATTTCTGAACAACAGGCAAGTCCTTTAAGTATAGAGAAATGCCCGTATACCCTCCCCAGGGTGAACGATTAGGATTCCACAAACTTTTCCCCCTCACATGTCGTACCATGATGACACAAGGCCTCAGAATGTGTAACAACAATTTCCGTATCTTGAGTCAAGAGACTTCAGTGAAATCCGCTATTCATCATCACCGGCCAGAAGAAATACCAACTCTAACTCGATTTTTTTCAAATCGAGAGGCCCTCCGATGATACCAACAGGACTGACGCCCCTGATACCAACCGGACTGACGCCCCTGATACCAACCGGACTGACGACCCCCAATCAAAACAGGAAGTCAAAGAAAAAGATCAGAGAGTTTGAGCTCTCATTACTGAATCGACATGATTTAACCCGTGGACAATAATCGAGGGCCAACCACGACTGCCCAGAGACCCTACATAACCATTAATACAAGCTGTTGGGCTCAGATTTCCATTCTGGTCTTTGTCTCTCATTTGGATCAGTAGCAGAACTGGTATAGACAAGGTATATCATCATTGCCCAAAATATCTCAGAAGACCGTCAAACTTGTCTTTATCCTCGAGACCTCGTCCTAGCTGACAAAATTGTTCACGTACTTATATAACTACCCACACCTTTGCCAAATTACCTCGAATTCTACCGTTATTTTCATGCTCCACACTTGATGATCGGCAAGAGAACTCACGAGCACAAGAAATGGAAACTACAAACGCTCAAGGACATAGATATAAGAGCAATTGAATTGGAAACTACCAATCACTCTCAAAACGTGATTGCAACCACAAAAATATGCAGGTCCTTTCAGATTTGCAGAAATTTTCCTGTCTCCATAGAGTCGTCAGAATTAGCATGGTTAAAACATCATCAAGGCCACTTCGCATATGCCATATCAACCACACCATTCACAAACATACACAATCTGCACCGGAATGAGCACCTTGAGCCCGCTTGGTCTGTGATGTCTCAGGTGCAAATGGGTACTGACAGACGTCTTTCGGAGTTTTTCTTTGGCTATGCAGGTGGTGCGGACCAACGGTCCGCGAGTAGGCAATGCGGATTCCCAGGGGTGCTGGGTATGCTTTCCCCATGCCCTCAAGCTTCTGTCCTTAAATATCCATGTCCTCCCCACTCCCTAGGACTAACCTGCGAGCATTATTAGCAAACAGAAACCTCTAGGTAGCCCGTCAACGACTTCCAAGTGAAATAAAAACTGCAAGGTCGAAAAACTGATGGCGGTTCGTCATTAAAATTTCCTCTCAACAAAACCCTCATGCGCCAAGTGATCGTCACAATTCTCAGACCACTATTTTTTATAAATCAATGGAGGCAATCATCTCAGGGCAAAAAGGGTACATAATATATGTTGAAATTCTATCACCTCCTCAGGCCGATAAACCGACCACACCGACGAACACAGCCTTTCACAGCCTTCCCGCTGGCAGGTGCACCGACTGATTAGCACCCCGACTCCTCTCGCCCACTGCGCCTTGCACAAGTCGCTGTGGCAGCGCTTCCGCATGGCTCACGCCGGAATCAATGAATGGCTGGGCGCTGCCTCTTGATTTATACTTCTGCAGGTCTTGCTGGACTGACTGGTGACTGAACTGTTGACTCAGCAGGTAGACTTCCCCCACCTGCCCCCAGAATATCAACAGATTAACAATTTATGGAACATCGCCAATTCATAATCAATCTACCAAAGCAAATGGCCAATTCGTAATCAATCTACCAAAGCGTGCTTCCGTGCCCATAAACAGCTTATAGCCGAGAACACAAATACCCGACCGAAAGGGCCTGTACACGTACCGTTGAGTCCACCATACGAACACTCTCTGGGACACTGGCAATGGCATCAGAGAGATTCCCATCAATTTTTTGTTCTCAACCTCCGAAATCAATCAAGAGTCGATTGTCCCTATCTCGTACTCATCATTGCCACCAGCTTTCCCATATGCCCATTTGGACAGGGAACAAACACGTCACCACCATTCATTCAATGTAATCATTCACTCCTTGGCATTGACGTTCTGGGCTTCAATTCATCGATCTCGAGTAGTTTATCAAATCCCTGGAGGATTTCGTTTTGATAATCCCTTGGGAGCTCCTCAATAGGAGTCATCCTTATCATAATGATTAAAACATGAAAACACCAATATTAACAATAAAGAAGAGGATGTCGTTTTCAGTTCACATATCCTACCTCAACCCGATAGTATAAAGACGCCGCTTGCCACTTCAGGATACATCATCAACAACCCGATCAGTACACTTTTGGGTTTAAACTGCATTATCAACATGCCGGTTCAGTAGACCGTCGTGCAATGTTCATCATCTCAGGGTCACAACACTAGTGCACAAAGAATCATTTCGTAAAAGGCGCATCAGTTGGTTCATCTCAGAATCATGGCCTGGTTTGCACCCAGCCCATCATTTCTTGCTATCATAATTTGGTAAACATCACCTGCGCACTTGCCCCCTGAAAAAATTGAAAAACAGCCACCGACTGAAAATCATTCAAAAAGAACGACCGTGAAAAGAAAAAAAAAACAGATGGGCGATAAGGGTTTGGAAGAACAGCGAGTGCCACTAACGGCCGACGAAATCTTACAGGATAGGCAACACGTTTATATCAAACAAACACAACCTCGGATGTGCCGGATGCACGTGCGTTGCAAGGATAGTGAAGATCCACGACCGCAACAAGCAACCAGCCAGTACTGTTTCTAGCCAGACAACATGAGGGTTCTGTGCACCAAGTACTCACATGCCCTGAAACCAATTGCCAACCATCCATAACATAGTATATGACCATACTAGCATGGCCAACACATTACGAAGGAGCCCACATGCATGTCGCTTGAGGATGAGCACCTCCTAGCGACTCTGATGCCGTAACAGATCAACGGGAGAGTCACTACCGATGACTCGTCACCTACGAAGTACAATAAACATCAACCATGATACCACATCAGCCATGTCATTATCGCAAAAAAACCATCGTCTCAGAATCCACTCAATAACTAAGATGACCGACATAAAACAGTCGGACTGGCAGACTCTCAAATCTTGCTTCCCTGGGTAATGCTCCCATAGCATCGACTGCTGCGACTGCCACAGCCACAGAATCGATCTTAAGAAAACATCGAATGTTGGGCTCAATTTGACCCTCCCGAGAGTGGAATTCTTCTCCAAGAGAGCTTCAATACGCCCCTTCATATTTAAAAAAGCCATCCCGTATCAGTACACCATTACCAATCATCGCGTAAAACCAACCTTCATTTCGAGGCTTCCCCAACCCACTTTCTCACTTCTTCATCAACAGCAGCTGACATCGGCCACGAGTCAATCTACGCAGAGTTAGTCATCAAGGCATTTCCACCATGACCTACTAACATTTGCGATAACCATAGTTCCCCTCATTTCGCATACCATCAGATACCCCTCCTTCCTTTCTAACGTGGAATTACTTGACCAAATCTCATCAGATGACTGCAATCCACATGACCAGTTCAAAGTGCCAAACAGTGGCGTTGATCAAGGCCTCAGCGAACTTGGTGGAAAATTCACATCATTCACAACAAGTGTCAAGAGTAGCAAATATTGTCATTAAATCACATGCCGTTTAACTTCCCTAAGCAACAGAGACGAGACGACACGGACCTATCCCCTCAGCTCGATTTCTCACCACTGATCATCAGCTAGAGCTAATACATTTTTTCCATCAAATTTCATCATCAGGGAACCAACACTTCCTTCACGCATGATTCCCCGAAGTCGACATGCAGAAGGGCACATGGATGCATGTTGGCCCCCGTCGTAATCGCCGCTGGTCTACATGTCACACACCTGTAAGACGAGTCAGTATGTCCAGATTCCTCGCGCTTCGGCACTCAATTCGCTTTATGACTTGCCCGACACCACTTGTCTTGTTTCAAACCACCCGTTCTTCAATGTGACAACCAGACATGGAGGATGTGGACGTCGCCAGAAGGTGGAAGCTCGAGAGTAAAACCAAATTAAATGCTCACACATACATTTAACTCGTCAGCGAACGGATTCAGTCCTTGCGCTGCAAGCTGGTAAGTAGTGCTGGAAATNAAAACCAAATTAAATGCTCACACATACATTTAACTCGTCAGCGAACGGATTCAGTCCTTGCGCTGCAAGCTGGTAAGTAGTGCTGGAAATTCATATTCCGCCAACATTTAACACAATGCGAACAGGCAGACAGGAATTTAAGCCCTTCCCTCCATCACATCATGCTGGTATTGACGGCAACCGTTTATACATACTTGCCATTACATCACAATAACTCGCTCAGGGTGTACTCCGACAAATTGTGAAGTACCACCTACAAACCGACCCCGATAGAGCTATAACAACCATTCATTTCTTCCATTTTGGATGAAGGCATCTTTCCCAACCATGATGTACATAAGACCCTCTTCTGAACGATCTCCAAACTAGCACTCGCCGTAATCAACATAAAACACTGCAGGTTACAGACTCGCCAATGGCTGCACCATCTACTGTCAAGTCACGCTCTGCCCCTACTCACCATCCCCTCTCGCTGTCAACTTCGTTTCATTCACTTGCAGCTCGAATTGTTCCCTAATCATTATCTGAAACGTCACACCAAAGTACCTGATCAAATAATCCAGTTAACATATGAATATCACACACCAGGAAACAATCACTAGCATTCCATGCTGCCACGACACCGGATCCACCTTTGCATAACAATTTGAATAAACAGAACCTGAGAAACTGAAGACCTCAAACACCACACCTCAATATTCAAAATTCGTATTACACCGATGGGACCCCAGCATGTCATAATGCTAACTAATGTTGTAGTCTTGTCTCAGCTTGTGAATACAAGTTCATAATTCCTAGCCTGCTAATTCATTTGAATTTGCATTCACATTCAGACCTGATGCATGGGGCACTGCCCAAAATCCCAGTCGAGAGACACCGAGTCTCATCATGCCAATGGCACTAGCATATCGGTAATTTCAGATCGACCACTTAGGTTCTTCTCAGCGACCGATTGATATCTCTGATCATTCCAAAACAAATACACCCGCTCCATATACTCGAGAGAACACACCGTAAGGGGTCAGAAGTTGCAAAACTCTCATTCACAATCCAAGTGGGACCGTGTAAGAAGGTGTCCTAAGATTTTCGATCTACATTCTTCATCATTCCCCAGAAATCAAGCAAACAGGAGATTGCACATCCCAACTACATACTTGTCAGAAAACCCCCAGCAGCTGACTCGTTTGGGAGAGGCTCTTGTACAATGTCGCACTTGTACAATGGCCTCATAACGCTGAAATTGCGAAGGGAAGGAGCAAATTGACTGATATCAGAACGAGGCACTGGCTTGAAGCAGCGTCGATCATTCGGGGAAAGATAGAAGTCATCCCAAGTATAACTTGGAACTTCTATTCCGATTTGACAAACTACTCTGCATTATCAAACCTTGCGACTATTCAACATAATAGTCCAGGAAAAGTAAGAACCAGAATGACAATATTGGGTCCGATTTGACACAGCCTTCGTGTGGGTAATCCAAAAAAACTGCAACACAGCACACAGTTGCTCTGGCACATCGACAGGGCACTACTGACCATCTAGAATATCGTCAATGCGCCCGGGGTAAGGATCATGCCATATTTACAATTCCATAAATGTTTCACTACTCGTTAAACCACCAGTAAGTGGCCAGCTATCGGCTGCGGGAAAAAAAAGAGTAGAAACGTTTCTAGTCGGATGAATTTGGGCGTTCCTGTAGTACCGGTACGTTTCCTAAAATCGCATTAACGGGCACAACTCTAGGAAGTACTGGTCGTTTAAAGAGCTGACGTTGAAAGAAGCCTATTTCAGACGCTCCTACTGGGCCATATTGCCGGTAGTCGGTCTCAGACTACATTCTTGTCGGACTGAAGGAATAGAAGCTAAGTCGTTTGGGGGGCGCACGTATGGCCACATTTGGCGACATATAGCGATACACCGCTGTAAAGCTGAAAGGAGGGATCAGATTCACTGGCTTAAAAGGCACTGGCTGGAATCAGCGTCGGTCATTTGGGGAAAGATGGAAATCATCATCTCCCAGGTATCAGCTTTACACGCAAATCCATTAACTTCCCGCAGCACATTCAGCTTTGATTACTGGCCATCACTCTTCCGCACCATTTCGACCGTAGACTCCATCGACATGATACTTCCAACACACAAACATGAGGGAGGGCGAGCCCTCAAGCGGACAGCTCAGCTAAATAGAACCCACCAACCCACAAATAAAGAGAAGCATAATACATGATATTACAGCAGAACAACTTTGAAGACTGGACTTTGTAGTACGCAGCTAGGACAAAACACCACATCGAGATTGAATAAACAAAACAAGAAAAGGTTGCGGACCTCTCCCGAAATGTACACTGCATGGTCTGCCCCAACAGGTAATTGCAGCGTCCCCACACCCTCCAGATCATGAGATATGCAGAGCCCTGCTCCTCGAAAGAGAAATCCACCTCTACAAGCAGGAACACACAGTCAGATTAAGGCTGCCCCAAGTCGGTTTCATCAACATCAGACGTAAATTACCCATTAATACTGAAATCATCGTCGACGTTCAACAGTCGAATTAGGAGTTCAGAACGAATGTGAGTTCAGGAAACCGATCGGCTTCACGAAGTGAATGAGCAAGGATCCCGAATGCGGAATACACAACTCAAAGACGGGGATACATTTAGTGAATCCCAACCATCAAGAAAACCCAAGCAAAAGGGACCCAAACAAAGAGAGAGAGGCGAAGAGACCGAAACAACGAGAGAGAAAGGAAGAGACAGAACCAAGGAGACAGAGAAAGAGAGAGAGGGGTAAACCCTAACCCGCATTCGCAGACTAAATTTCAACAAGTACGTATTCGTTCAAATCATGCCTGGGCTGCGACTCCAGCAGAGGGAAGTATTGGTCACTGTGAACCTCAGGGTTCCTTTAAAATTCTACATGGTTAAATTCTGAAAGGTGTGCAAACGTGCAATGACTTCCAGATCCAACGTAGAACCAGACGAGTCAGTGAGTCCAATATCCTCATTCTTAAATTCGGATAGGGATAACTGATTGATTGTTATCATCATTCTCGTCAAATCACGAATTGTCATCGAAGACCGCAACACAAAAAGGGATATGCAAACTATACCGTCAAGTCCGAAAGGCATGAGAACTAAGTGCAACTACACACCGCAACTGCACTGTTTCCAGTGATCAAGCATCTGCACTGTTTCCAGTGATCAAGCATCTGCACTGTTTCCAGTGATCAAGCATCCGTCTTTCCATCTGTCTTTCCAGTGATTAACACCGACATCACTGGACGAGACCACCGATTGACACCCACATCACTGAAGCACTCACATGACACCCACGACTCCACGTCAATCTTGCAGTACAAATCTATTTTCACATCCATTACGATTCTCCATCACATAAACACGAAGCATTCATAACTGGTCAGGTGTAGGAGAAAGAAGCGTGAGTGTGTGACGGTTGTACTCTTACGACTTGGCGATGGAAAGTAACCAGACCGATATTCCACAGAATGGATTAGGGGCCAGGACAATCGAGGACCATTTTCAAGCAAACAGTAAGATAAGATATTCAAAAACCGTTATTGCGACCTAAAACAGGAAGCGTCTCCGATAAGACGCTTCCTTCCCACTTACTATTCAGCATCGAATAGGAGCAAAAGTCTGTGGCATCGATAATTTCACAGCCTGGACAACTCAGATGAACCCTATTAAGATCATCATATGCTACCTCGCACCATAAAGAGCCGACAGAACGCCAACTGGACTGCTATCAGTAGTCATTCATAGCTAAACAAAATTTCCTCATCTCAATCAAGAATCCAGCCTAAGTACCACAGTACCTACCTAATTATCTGACGGCCACTGTCGAGAGAATGCAAAATGTTCTAATTTCACTATGGGACTGGCCTTGCGAAAGCTTCGTCCTGCTAGGGGGACCAGTATACACCAATGATTAAATGGCCTCATGCTGCATGGCTGTCATCAGCTCGTGTCTAACATGTTGGGTCAAGTCTTATAACGAGCACCAAGAAGAAAGAACAGTCCGAATCTTTAGAACCACCCAATTAGTACCGTCCACTATACCAAAGACACGTACTTTCATACAGGTGGATTCTTGAAGGCGCCCTGTGCAGACTAAGTTAGACAAACAAATAAATTATCAGCGCATTTATCTGCTGAAATACAGGTGTTTTCGCATTATTATGCAATTTATAACCACAGCAGTCAACCATCAGAAACGTGGCCCCATATCATTTACTGAAGTCACTCGGAAGGAGAATTGCGTTGCTCATTGCACTAAAACACGAACTGCGTGCACAGCAACATATTCTGCATAAGAAACAATCTAGTGAGATCACCAAATATTTTTTCCGTTCCACCTATTCTGCATAAGAAACAACCTAGTGAGGTGACCAGTCAATTTCTTTGTTCCTATGTCTCCGACTCCTACATCTGAGCACCACATTGTTAAGTGGCAACAGATAGAACAGATAGCGTAAGTTGCTACTTGGAGAATCGGCGCCTATCGGGGTCACTACTCCCTTCAAAACACCTTCCCTGTTGCTTCTTGGAACGGGATGATCGACATGGAACAGTTCACATCCAGTATAAAGAAAACTCACACAACCAGACACGGATTTAAAAATCCAGTTCAATCCAGTATAAAGAACCTAACGACCAGACGGATTTTAAAATCCTCCACGATTCACGACTCTGCCAAAACTTCCCAGTTTTTCTCCTTTTTTTTCAAGGTTATGCAGACTAATAGGCAGACCCTACCCTGACGGCCAACCCAGGAATGAGAGAGGATGCATTCCAAGCAGGGAGACTCCCAATTGTACCCAGTTACTAGTGTTTTGGAGAAACATGAACGGGTAGGTTTCTGTTAAGCATCTCGACAAACATTGTCGATATACAATCTTGACGCAGGAAAACATGGCCATCAGAACAGACCGCTCCAGGCGCACAGAGGTAGAACACCAGCCAGGTACCTCGCCTCCATCAACAACAGTTTTTCCTTCAAACCTAAACAGACTGCACCCGTCACAGACAAAGGCCAACAGCCAAGCCCCACCTTTCAACCCCTCTCGGAAGGATCTGTAGAGTATTGCTGTTGTTACCCAGAAATAGGAGGTGGTGGTGCTTATGAATGCTGCTGCTTCGTTGAAAACGGCAGGTGTGTACAATTCCCTTGACCTCAAAAGTAATTACACAAAAGCAGATAACAAAAATTGTGCTACGCTATCGAAGACTTCTCCTCAGCTCAGATCTCCTAGGTCAATGGTTTCCTCAAACCATTCTATGGATGGTCATATAGGACAAGGCTGAAAGGATATCATCACAGGAGATTGCGTTATCTACAGCTCACCACCTACAGCTCACCACCTCCGGCCAAAAAGAACCTTCCACAAACGATGTAATTCTAATTCCGAGTTATGCAGAGAGTTTTCCTTCACAACAACAACGGCCATCAATAACATCAACATGCACAACAAGATCAATATACCGTATTGCCGAATGTGGGCTGCATGGTCTACCACAACAGGTAACAGCGACATCGTCGCACCCTCCGTGACATGAAATATGCAGTCCAAAAGTTTGGAGAGGCTCGAGACGAAAACCTCCGATTCAAGATCTCGACAAACAATGTCAATATGTGATCTTCGTGCAGGAATATACGGCGATAAGCATACACCGCTCCAGAAGCGCAGAGAGAGGATACCGGCCAGGTTCCTCCTCTCAATCACCCCACAACAGTTCTTTCATTGACCTTCTCGATAATCTGAAGTGAGACCATAATTGCAGCCAGATGCATTCCGTAAAGAGCACCCTAAAGATGATCAGCAAACACCAGGAGTAATGGGTCACTCGAAATCAATGCCATTCACCAAAAGAATAGCATGTGAGGCGCGGGCAAGACAATCAGTCTCCCCTGAGCCCTCACATACATACATCCCTTGTCCGGCAGGTCTTCCTGGGACATACATGGATAATCATCGGACGCTATCCACAGAGGCAAATCTCCCATCAAATAGCAAGCTAGCACATGAATCATCTATACCTCACATGCACACAAATCATCTCAAATCATCTGTACCGATACACCGCTCCCCCAGAACAAGGGCTGTTGTTAATAACTTCAATATAACCGAGTTCATCACCGTCTCTCAGATAGTGAAACACGTCTCGCACCAGTCAGAAACTCCCCCCATGTTTGCCTTAAGTGCCCATACATACATATAAAATTCAAGAATATTACATGCATGCACTTAATGAATTAACAATATATTATAAAATCGAATGCCCCATCCCATCCACAAAAACTTACCGCTGTGGAGCAGAACCACTCATCAAACTGCAAGTGATGCAGATTTGACTGAAGTAAACACTGTTCCAACTAGGCTGTACAGGGAATGTTCTAGCCTCTGGTAATTCGCTCTGCAAAAAGGTCAAATCATATATTATACCATCATGTGGTCCGTCGATTAGTAGCGCTCTATAATAGATCATATAGAGCACCGTGGAGACAAGACCTCCGGTTGTCTGGCCAGTGCTGAAACCCCACACAGGTCCCAGCGATCACTATTCGGCAACAACAGCACAACTTCGACAACCCCACTCGAAAGAGTGCCGGCGGGCTTTCACCAATTACGAAGCCAAACAACGTCGTCTCCACTTGTGGATATTGCTCAGCGACCACACAACAAAGCTTCGTGTACCACAGAACGTGCATCTACCTGGAAAGCAAAGCTGTATAAACAGAAATCCTAAGCCTAGACTCTTAGGGCCAAAATCCTCAGCGTCACGCCATAGGATCAGAAATTCTTCCCAAAGAGTACAACGAGAGCAGAAGCCCAGCAACTCCAAGGTTGATCGATAAGCGCTTTGGCTCAAACGTTTTTTCAAAGGCACTATCATATATCCTCGATATTATAATTACAATTATTTTATATCTTTTATCTTGTATTCTATTTTTTTTAAGATTGATCGATAAGTGCTT
>BFEA01000280.1:1872639-1902507 GCA_003427395.1 Chara braunii | reverse complement strand
AAGTGCATTGTCCGATTGGACAAAGATTCACCAACTAAGGCGTCTACAGAGTCTCATAAAAGATCGTATTCTTTTCTCATTCATGGTGCAAAATTAAGATCCCCAACAAACACCACGTTTTATCAACAATGATCGAGTCACGCGAGTCCTCAATCGAGACATGCGTCGAGACGAATAGTCATCCCATCAACAGGCAGACACCTTCATTCAAAACACAGCACCATCACATTTCCAACACAATTCATCACATTTCCATCACATTTCCAATACAATTCATCACATTTCCATCACAAATCGAATTTGATATCCAACATGAAGTCTTGTGTACAGTTGTTCAACAACTGTTTACCAACACAGTTCAACGTGCCCTATGCAGTTCAACACATTATAAACAGATTACAAACTATTTACCAACACTTTGTTCAACTGTTTGTCCTGTCACTTCATGTGCACGACATAATTCGTAAACGTTGGTTTCCTTGACTTCCAGTTGACCACGGTGCATGTGCTATGAAAAACAGATTATAAACAGTTTATTAACAGATGACAGAGGTCAAGGACCCGTGATAAACACAAAAAAAAAACAGCGACAATTTTTCTGTTGCTTCTTATTTCCTTTGAAGTTGAGGGACCCTGTGTGGGATCCTTTTTGTTGTTTTTCTTTACGATACAGTTTTCTGTAACAATGCTGCTTTCCCGTCCCGTGTTCTCTGTAGGGAGACCCTCATGTGCTTCTCTCATGGACCCCTTTGCCTTTGCCGGCTGCAGTGGAGGAAAATCCTCCTTCTCAACCATGGGATGTATGTCACTCTCCCTACTTGTGCTAGGTTTTTCCTGACAAGGTTCCTTGATTGGGTGATGTATCACCGGGGGAGTGGCCAGCAGTTTCACGGCTGCCTGTCTCATGGCTCCTCTGAAGAGGAGCATTGACTCCGCTCTTTTATGACTCTTCTGGGGCCTGGCCATGATCTCTTTCCTTTGTGTTATTGCCCTTTGTCCTTCTCCCTGTTTTTGTGAACTGTGAACTGTGAACAGTTATTATTTTATTTTTATTATTTTTAAAGGTGTCTCTTTTTGGAATTTCCTTTTCCTTTTTGGTATGGATGGTCACGCGGGTTCCTTTTTTGCGCAGATGACCGCTAGGGGGGACAACGGGTTAGGGGGCAGGGTGGGGTTCCCGAGGGTGGGCAAGGAGGTGACTGATATGCTGCTTACCAATCCTTATGTTCTTGGTCGTTCGTGCTGTGTCTTGAGCTCCTTCTCCTTCGCCCTTGGTTGTTGTCCTCGCTCCCTGATCCTCGTTTGCCTCGTTTGCCGTCGATTTGCTTCTCCCTTCCTCCTTTCACCCGGTTTCCGGATCTCCGGCTGAGTATACCCCCCTCTCGCACTCCCCTTGCCCCTGTCCTCCCCTTGGCTTGTAGTTCCTCCCTATTTCCTTGCTTCCCCACTTTTTTTCTACCCTGATTGTATAATATTCCTGTCTTAGGCACCTTTCTTGTTGCTGCCTCCGAGGCCTTGTCCTCCCTCTCCCTTTTTCCCCCTTGGTGTTCCTTTGTCTTCTTCGTATTAGCTGAGTCCTTTTGCCGCTTGTTAGGAGAGAGTTGGTGGTGTCTTCCAACCCACGAAGGGAGATCTCTGAGCAGGGGGCTTGTCGTTGGTAGGACAAGGCTCAGTGTCGTTGGTAGGACAAGTCTCAATGAGGGTGGAGAGGGCATGTGGCGGCAGGGGTAGGGGGGTGGAGCCTGGGGGACCCTTCAATCAATCAAACAATCCAGCCATCAATTGAACAGTCCAAACTGTCTAATCGGTCAATCAATCAAAAAATCAATCAATCAATCAATCAACATATCTTTAGCAATTCCCTGCGTAGGCCCTGGTGGTTGGTCGCCGACATCTCACGGGACAGAAGAAGCGATCGTCCAGCAGGGAGGTGACTGCGGTCTCGCCGACGATAGGGTGGGATGCGAAATTAGCCGGGACGCTAGCGGCAATATTTGAAGGCAGGGAGTAACAGGGGGGTGGCTGGGGGTGGGAAGAAGACAGGGAGGGGGGGGATACTGAAGGATGGGCGGAAGCCGGGGGGTGGTGGGGGGGAGGGAGGGAGACGATGGGGTAGTAGCGGCAGTATCCCTGAAGTGCACCGACTTCTTAACGCTGTAAACGGGCCTTTTCGATCGAGCAAGGGATCGATCACTCGATCAGTCTCAGTTACTCAATCACTTAAAAAACGAATGAACAATTGATCAATCCATCAATCCAACGATCGATCACGTCGGCTCAATCACTCAATCCATTAAACCACAGGGATGTGGGGGGGCTTTCCAACTGCCGATCAATCAACACGTCAATCAATTGATCAATCAATGTATCTACCATTCAATTGATCAATCCACCAATCTATCCATCAATCAATTCGACAAAGTAAGGGTATGCCGATATGTCCGTCCACTGCCAATCAATCAACTAGACTGACAGTCGAGCGAATCAAAACGTTGATCAATTAGTCAATCTGTCTACCATTCGAGCGATCAGTCAGACAATTTGTCTACCATTCAGTCGATCAATCCGTCAAAGTGAGGGTAGGAAAGGGGAGGTAGACCTGTGTGGTGTATATGGGGGGGGAGAATCGCACCGCAGATGCTCGAGATTTCGCACTGACTTTCTCCACTTCGTTGTCGATACCCCCACGCCTGGCGCTATCCTCTGTTCTGCTTCCCCCCACGTCTTCTTCTGCGCCTGACTTGCTAATGTTTGTTGGTTTACCTCTCTCTCTCTCACTCTCTCTCTCCCTCTTCCCCCCCCCCCCCTCCCTCTCTCTCTCTCTCTCTCTCTCTCTCTCTCTCTCTCTCTCTCTCTCTCTCCCTCTCTCTCTCTCTCTCTCTCATCTGCGTTCCTTATCTTCGCCCACGGAAGAAGCAAATAGTTGATGTCGTTCAATTGTCCGTGGAACTACGAAGATGATGCGCGGTTGGTGGAACTGGCGACCTGCGAATAGTGTTTGGTCGACGCCGCTCCGCCGTCCGCGGAATTAAGCCGATGATGTGCGGTCGATGCTGGTCGATCCCTTGCTCGACCCAGTCGTGAGGCCGGAGCCATCGTGCCCATGCAGCTACACCCCTGAGGCGAGTTTCGGAGATGGCCTTAGCGATGGCGTGAAGATGGGGCGACAGTCTTGGCGATAGTGCGCAATTGACCTCCACGTTCCCACGAGCCTGTCGTGGCTGACGTGGCGTTGACACTAAAGCACTCGCTCTACCTAGCGCCCAGTAGTTCCTGATGTCCATTTCATCCTCCTTTTTGTGCAACTAGGTAAGGACCCTTTAGTCCACAAAACTCCCTCATACAACCGGTCTCTCAGAATTGGCACTAAAGCACTCGCTCTACCAGAATGCCAATTCCTCATCCATCTGCCTCAACTTGTCCGGATCGCTTCCTTGGAGAGTTGGCGATCTAATTGTGCTTTCTGCCGATTCAATGACTTGCCAGGGGAATAGGAACCGGACTGTTGCTCCCCAGAATGGAAGGAGCCAGAACCGAGAGGTTCTGTTTTTTTTTTTTTTTTTTTTTAAAAAAAAAAAAAAAAAGACGAGCTTTTCATGATCGACTTCAAAAGATCTGCAATCTTCTCCTTTCTAATAAGTTAATAACCCCATCCGGAGAGAACATCTGGAGGTGAAGAGATCCTTGAAGAAAGACCTCGCTATCTGCACACATTGGGGGGTGGAGGTTACCACGTTTTCACATCCTTGTTGTAAATCATACAAAGTCTCTATGACCGTTCTACTTGTGCGCGCCCATACCACACCAAAAAACTTCTTGTCCATTGATCCCTCAAATTGATGTTTTGCCAGTCTATCCCTAATGCGCATGCCCTCCTATGGTTGTGTGGCAAAAAACTCAAGATGTTGTTGTAAAGACTGTGCATCTGACTGATGATGTGGCCGTGTGTATGTCTCATTCAGTGCTTCTTGCTATTCAAGTTGCTGCAGTTGGAGTATCTTTATTTCTTTTTCATGTCTCCTTGCTACGAGTTGTGATCAATAACATTATTGTGAAAAAAATGCATTTTTTATTGAGAAAAGAAAACATTATTGAATCAATCAATTTCATGTTGAATATATTGTTCTGTGTATGCCAAAATGTCCAATAATCTTTCATGTAGTTTTGAAATGATTTCTGTTGAAGAATATAAACAACCAACTTGTAAAATCCAGGTCCACGGTCAAGTTTCTTACGAAACGTCAAAATGATTGTGGACATCTCATGGTTCATCCCCGGGTACGGACACCGTGGTAAGATAGTCGCTGAGAGCAACGTGTCCTGCAAATCCTCTTAAATGAGGCTCAGATCAATCCTAGATCTTGATTGACCCTCTCTCCCCGCCTTCAGTAAACATGAATAAAAACATGTGTCAAGGTGGTGTTTCCGGAACGTGTCACACGACAGGCATAAATACATGATCATCTGCTCGTCCTCCTCAATGTAGGGTGGGGGGAAAGAGGGCGACCGCCATCGGTCCGGGGCCACGTTAAATTCCCCTGCTATAATGAGCGGTATCCCGACTGATATCTGGTCTTTGACTTTCTCAGGGAAGACTCTCCTCTCCCCCATTGCATTGGGGGCGTTCATGCGTATAATGCAAGCCACTTCCACTTCTAGCATGGCCAAAATCGATACCCATCTGCCCCTTTCTTGGCCAGCTGCCCAATGAATCGGGGAGAATCTAGATGGCGGTGACCCTTGGACTCCCAGGTCTCAGAGCATGCGCTCTAAAAGCTCTGTGCGACCAAACAAATTTATTTATTTATTTATTTATTTTTTTGGAATCGAATCAGAACCTCGCGGTTCTGGCTCCTGCCATTTTGGGGAGCAACAGTCCGGTTCCTCTTCCACCGGCAAGTCGAAATAAATACATTCGAGACTCACACACGCTCCTCCCCATTATGGTTGAGAGGTCCGAGTGGGCGGCATTGATTACTTCCTTGTGGAAGGATGTACCTCCCCTCACCTCTGCCTAAGTTAGCCTGCACTACGTGTTCTGGCTAGTTGTGGCTGTCGTGCTCCTCTCAGCTGTACCGCTGTCAGATCATTGTGCTATACAAGAGCAGACCGGGGTGTTGAGATCTTGGACCAGTTCCTCTCTGACGGTGTTGCACTACCCCGTCTCAGCTCCCCCAAAAGCTACCAGTTTCCTGCTAGTTCCTTCCTCCACCCACCAGCCTGGCTTTCAATTCCTCCCGTACCATTGTAGATCGACTATACAGTTTGTGGGGGGGGAAAGGGGTCGGGGAATTCTTGGGAGGGTTTCATTTGGATCGCTGTATCTATTTTTGTCCAGTCATTGAAAAGTAGTCTGTAGTTCCTTTCTAAATCCTCCCCCGCTTTCTGTCCACCTTTCCATTCCACTCTTCCAATCCTACCTCCCCCTTCCCCGCCCAGCCAGTAGGAGCTGAAGTTTTGTATTTTTTGTTGAATGTCATGTTTTGTGACCAGTGTCTGTATCTGGGACTTTACTGCCTCCCATTTTGCAGTAATTTCTGTTTGGATTTGTTGTTGAATGCTGTCAGTGAAACCTGGGCCGTCAAGTCGTGCTCTTTCCATCTCGTAGGTGCAGCGTCGTCTCCAGAGAGCCCAAAGCACTGCCCTGCGTCCCACTTTGAACATGTTGATGGTAAAGTCGTCTAGCTCCTCTGTATTCCATGTTTCACACAGCAGGGCTTTCCAGTCCCACGGCCATGGGGATTATGTACCTAAATGGTCTCAAATCCTGTCCCTTCATCTCCAGAGCCAAATCGCTCTTGGGCACTGGAGAAATATGTGCTCAATTGTCGCGGGCCTTTTCCGGGACGGGAAGGCATCTGTGCACAGTCTGCACCAGGGCAGGGCTCCCCCCATCTACCCGAGTCGGGTTTTGTTGATGAGCCAATCGTTGGTCGGAAGACAACGGTGCTCTATTTGCCATTGCAGCGAGGCGAATTTCACCGGTTTGGCTTTGGCCATAGAGAACCATTTAATGTTTTTAAGGTCATTTTTGCTAATATTTAGGTGTCTCTGCCATCGGTCCTTCACCCGGTCCCCCTGGTGGAGTCTTGGTCTGAGGAGCCTATAAGACGCCTTGGCCGTTAGACTGTGCAGGGATTTCGTGAAGCTCCTCCCCTTCCTCGTAGGGGTTGACCATGTCCATTCGGCTGGGTCCAGGGCCAATTGGTGAATTGGGACGTACGGGAGGAATGCGACCAGGTGGTGTTTATCTTGAAGCACCCTAATCCTGAATAGCTCTTGTCGGGGGTTTATTATTGCTTTCTCCCTTTCGGTTGTCTGGATCTCATTGTTCTGGTTCACCTGATAGAGGTTTATTTTGATGGTACCGTCAGGGTCGAGTTGCACCATCTTGCCCACAACACCTGGGCGATTTCTAATTGTCACCCAGTCGTTTATTTCCAGCTTGGGGCCTTTCCTGAGGATCCTCCACCAGTCGAGGTTTTTTTTTTCTATGAGGGCCTCTAGGGACTCATCCACCTTGTGGCAGTAGCATAACTTTTCTCTTAGCTGTCCCGGACTGGCCCACTCCCTACTCTCCGCATCCCATATATCTTGAACCCTGGTTACCCCCCTCCTAACCCAACTCCACCAAGGGGTGTCAACACAATGTAGGGTCTGTCCGTTTGAGTCAACCACCCACCTGTTCCCAAAGAGGGGCTGCCGGGCCACTTCTTCCCATCTTCCCGGCATGGTTTTGTCCGGAAGGGGCAGACTCCTCCATACCCTCAGCAGAGCAGGGCCAGAAAGGGTCGTGTCTCAGGTCTGCCCTTGCTGCTTGTCTGGGGAGGTCGGGGCAGGGGGCGTCATGGTGTGAGATTTTCCTGGGGATAGGCCATTCTCTGTTCTCTAACCACATTAGCGGGTCGTTTTCTGCTGTTGTCTGTGGTGCCAACCGAGCAATATGCTCTAAGGCGAGCGCCTTCCACGAGACTCCCGGGCTGAGTAGGAGCCTTTTGAGCCACTGCAGTGCCAAGGCCTTGGTTTGTATTGCGGGGTCTGTGATGCCCAGCCCTCCTCTCGATTTCGGTTGGGTTATTGTTTGCCATGCCACCCTGCTAATGACGCCCTGATACTCATTATTCCCTCGCCACAAGAAAGCGGTTATCTGGCGTTGCAGGGGGCGAAGAGCACTTTTGTCCAGTGCCCAGATTGCTGATTTGTACCACAAGGTGGCCAACACTACGTTATTGATTATTAGCGCACGACCGAAAAGGGATGTGTGTTTACCTTGCCATCTTGTCATCTTTTCTAGAGGAGGCTTAGAGATCCATTCATTGTTGGCGGATGGTTTGCCCTCTGCCGACATTATGACTCCCAACACTCTGATGGGGGCTTCCAGAGGGAGCCATTTAATCTCGGGTTGTTCCGGGGGTCTGACTCCTTGATGGTGAATCCACCACCCTGGGTCTTGTTCCCCCAGTTCACCCTCATGTCTGACAGTCTGCAGAATAGATCCATCATGTACTGAACTCCGGCCATTGCCTCCCTCGAGGCGTCAAGCATGAGGGTCAGGTCATCAGCGAAGAGGGAGCATACCGGGATCGCATCCTGGGGAATGGAAGATACCTGGATTCTCTTGATGTCTTTGTCGGTTCTCAGGTTGGCTGCTAAGGTCTCCATTACTATGACAAAGAGATCGGGGGCTATCGGGTCCCCTTGTCTGACCGACCTTTGGAGTTCAATGGGTGGGGCCAAATTGCCGTTCACCATAACTCTGGTTGTAGCGTTCTCGTGTAAGATCCTTACCCACCGCCTAAAACATGGTCCAAAGTTGAGTTTTTCGAGGCATTTTCCCAGGAACAGCCAGTCCACGTGGTCGTATGCTTTTTCAAAGTCAATGAAAATGATAGCCGCGTTATGTTTGGATAGCCGAGGGAGGCCAGTCTGCATTTTCCCAGGAACAGCCAGTGTGGGATCTTGCCCAGGGATCAACGCACGGAGGAAATAGAGGTTTCCCAGGAACAGCCAGTGTGGGATCTTGCCCAGGGAGCAACGCACGGAGGAAATAGAGGTTTTTCTGCAACTGCAACTGGTCTGTGAGGGTTTGGCACGCTTCTAGGATCTGCTAAGGCTTTGATGACTGTTCTGCCTGTTCGGACTCTGGCGTTGGCGAAGAATTTGGCTTCCATTGCACCTTCCGTATTGTGTTTAGAAAGTTTCCAGCGAATTCTGGCCCCCTGCCATCGGTGCTCCATAAAACCAAGGAGGCGGGTTTCCAGATCATGAATGGTTGTGGCAACCTTAGCGAGTTGCGCATCATCCGCAATGTCATCTTCCTGCTTTTGCAGGTGTTGGAACGAGTATTGTAGGTTGATTTCTTCCGCATGGCGTTGCTTTGCCAGAAGCTTGGAGTACTCATTGCACTTGCGGACTAGAAAATTCAGGCCGTTATTGAACCATGCAATCGGGTCACTGACCTGGTTCCTCTGAGCCTGCCAGTAGGACCAGACTTCCTTGAGGTAAGTTTGGAAGCGGTCTATCTTAAGGAGGGATGTGTTGAGCTTATAGTAGCCCCTGCCTTGGTCTGGTTTCTTCCTGAAGGTAAAAATGACTATACACATCGCGTGATCTAGCCCAGGGTGCGGGCTGCGGGGGAATATCCCCGCTACTTGAAGGGCCCCTTGTATCTCCTCAGAGGCCAAGATAAGATCTATACGCGATTTCGAGGTTTTCTCCTTGCTATTTCTGCAGAAACATGTGAAACGGCGGTCTGTCGGGAAGGATCGTCGAAAGGTGTCAAATAAGTTAAAAGATTGGAGCAGTTCTGCAATGCTCCTCTCGTCACTTTGCACGTACTGCGGGCAGGGGGTGGGAATGTGCCATCTATCGAGCCACCTGTCTGGGGCAGCGTTGAAGTCGCCCGTCAGGATCACCGGGATGCCGGTCGGCAGTTTATCTTTCAAGGACTCTAAAAATCTCTGGCGTGCTGGCTGCTCGTTCGGCGCATAGATGTTGAGGATGCACACTACTTCCAGTTCCAACATCGCGAGTAGATACACCCACCTGCCTTCATCCGGGTCCGCGGCCCAGTTCATCATGTCTATCTTTGTGTTAGGGGGGAGCCAGATTGCCACCCCTCCGCTGTCCGGCTTGGGAGCGTGGGCTCTGTAGGCCTGATACGGCCAGATGTCTTGGTGTATATGATTATGTTCCGGGTTGTCCATAAGGTGGGTTTCCTGCAGGCATACGACGTCCGGCCAATCCCTCCCATCGACTTCTTTTAACTGATCTACAATTGTCTGTCTTTTAGGAAGTTTTGTTGAGACTAGACCGTTGACATTTAAGGTTCGCAGATCCAGGTTGGCTTGTCTCTTACCGAGCTTCAAGGTCCTGTCTTTTCCATAAAGCGCATCCACAACATTCATCTCGCTGGCCGTTTCGTGTATGTTGAAACAATCTTCGTTTTTTTTTTCTTTTTTTTTTTCTTATATCAGTAGCCACTTATCTGTGTCTAGCACACCCCCCTTTTGTAGCGTGCTGTTTTTTATTAATTTGATTAGGAAGGCCCTGATCTCCTCTGCGGACCAGAGATCGCCCGGTTTAATCTTCAGCAGTTGGAGGTCTGTGAGGGCGTCCTGATTCATCCAACGCAGATCCTCTGTAGGTGGGTTGTCATACCGCAGGTAGATATCTTTGGTCGCCAACCTGTGATGACCATATGACATTACCAGGGCAGCTGTGGCTCCTTCGGGGAGCAGATCTTTAGTCAGTTGGGCAATCTCGGCCCCCCTAAGTGGCAATCCTTCCCCCCACGACGTAAGTGTCAGGAAGAAGGAGGAGCGCCCCTGCATGGTGATCTCTCCGTGCAGGGCGCCCGGGGGGACCGTAAGCCCAACTTCCCAGTGGCCGTCCTTACCTTTTTTTCTGACGGGCAGGAAGGCAAAGCCTTTGTTGGACGGCGGTGGGTCATGAGGGGTCTTGTTCAGCAAGAGTTTGAGCCGTTGCCTATTGCTGGTGAGCACGGGATCAGGGGGATCAGGGGGTTTCAGGGGGGGGGATTCCTTTTCCTTGTGCAAGATAGTGGGTGTCCAGGCTGCCAGCGCCATGCATAACTCTGCCGCTGCATTTTCTCCCATCTCTGCGGCCCCGTCTTCCTCGCCGGCTTCTCCACCAGGACCGCCCCCCCCGGTCCGGGTCCCCCCCATTTTTTGCAGTTCTTTTTCCGTACCTTCCCCATTTTTAGACTCCAGTGGTTTGAGGGGTGTGGCTACTTCCCCCTCGTGCTCTGGTGACCCGATCTCTTCTCCCCTCTGGCCCGGTTCAGTTTGACTAATGTTGCCCCCCTCCTGCTATGAAAGGCAGACATCAGGTGTTCTATCTGTCAACTCTCGACCTCCCTTTGCTTCTGATTGCTCCCCCGGTACCTCCACCAGCCCCGCCATTACTTCCTCCTGCGTTTTTCCTTTTTCCAGGGGTTTTTCCATTTTTCCTTTTCCTCACAAGCCTTGTTTTCGCGTTCCTCCCCTGATCGCCCAGGAGGACGAGGGGGAGGCTGGAAGCGACCGAGGACAATGCTGAGAAGTTTGCTGCAAATACTGTGCCAGTTGGTTCCCTCGGGTAGCCCTTGCACTAGGGCCTTTTGTAGGCTGGCACTACTCTCTAGCATGGGGACCAGCATCCTGTATACCCCGTCCCAGAACTCGTCATCCCCCTCGGGGTATTTTTTGTGGAGGCTTTCCATCAGCCAGTCCGCCACCACCTGAAGGTTCATGTCCGTTGTGCGTTCGTCTGGTTGTGCATCGGTCATGTCAACATCTTGTCGTGCAGGGGGTTGCGGGGGGGGGGGGGCGTCGGGGAGTATCTCTATTTCCATCGGTGCCAGGCCAAAAGCCTCTTCGAATGCATCCTGTTCCGTCGCAGCCTTCTCCCCCCGCCTAGGTTCACCCGGCTTTTTGCCTTGGGTTGCCTGGTCGACTTTCTGTGTGACGACCCCATCATCGCCGTCATCTTTTAGACTCGGTTCTTTCCCCGTGCCGCCTTCCGTTGCTTTTTTGCTGAGCCATTGCCCTGTGGGCAGAAAATCCTTCGCTATCAGACCCCAGTCCTTTTTCTTCCCCTGCATCTGCATCAGTTGCCTGTTGGTTTGGTTCTCTTTCTCTTTGGGGGGGGCAGTTTGGTTTCAAACTTCTCTTTTCCTTGCTCTTTGATAGCAGGGGAGGGTTTCTTGGGGTCTTTTGGGAGAGGGGGACTCGTGTTTTGCTGGGACGGGCCTGATCTGGAATTTCGTTTGGCCGGGTGCTGCGGGCAGGCCATCTCTGTGCTCAAGTGCCCGTATGCTTTGCATTTAAAGCACCAGGGCCTAAACTTGTGAGCGGTGTGGATGTGATAGACCTTACCACCCATTCTAAACGGGACAATGTCGCCGATGGAGAAAAGCCGATCTTTCGGCAGATCCAGGGCTATCATTAAGTAATCGTCCCTTTTTGCAGTATAAGAGGGGAGAGGGTCTATGAAATCCACAATATTATATTGTTGCCCAAAGTCACAGATGAATGCTGCCTGTACCTCCACCGGGATATGTCTCAGTTCCACCCAGAAGTGGTCCCGCATTAACTGTTCCCTTTTTTCTTCCGGGCTCAGCTTCTTCGGCTGCCAGGGGTAAATACGCACGTCTGAGCCCTCCCATTTTACTTTTTTCCATCCATCCATTCTGTTCTTGTCTTGGGTGAAAAGGCTAAGCACAATGAATACAGTGGACGAGAGGGGCTGGATGAGAAAAAACTCCTGAACTCCTTCTGCGCTGCCTTTCAGTTCTTCCAGCTTGCGGCAGATCCATCTTGTTTTGTTGTTGATTGATCTTTGTGCTGCCTCACCGTAAAATATCCAGTTACTCGCGTGTTTGGTATATGCATTATCCCTCTGTTCCAGTTTGTCCGTTGGGTACGTTTTCATTATTATCTTTCTTCCTCCCTGGTCGACGACCTGGTTTTCTGAGGGGAGGAGGAAGAGGGTGAGGAAATAAGCTTTAGCAGAGGAGAGGTTGCGGAGGGGGACGTTTAGCTTGTCGGGTTCCCCTTCCTGTTCCCCCAGAGGTTGGTGTGTAATTTCAAGAGTTTTTTCCTGCATCGTGTTCCTCACCCTCTGTGCCCACGAGGGTTTCCCGTCGCCAGGCTTGGTTTGGGGCCCCCCTTGTTCCTTCCTCTCGGCGAGCCTCTCTTCCTCCGTCAGGACTCCTTCATCCTCTTCCTTCTCCTCCATGTCCACCTCTTCGACGCTGTCCTTTTCTTCCTCGACCGCCCCCATGTTCTGATCGCTCATGTTCTGATCGCTGTCCGGGTGTACCCCCTCCGACACCAAACTTCCTTTGTTCGGGGATTCCACCTCTTGGATGTTCCCGTTTTGGGCTGGTGCCGACCCGACGTGGATTGTGGTTAGTGGTTCAAACAAGGCCGGCCACTGCTGCTGGTCCAATTGTATCCCTCCCCCTGTAGCGATTAATTGGGATGACACCGGGGATGGCGACCCGTTGTGGATTGTGGCTGGCCACTTCTGTTGCATCCCTCCCCCTGTTTTAATTGTTTGAGATGACGTCGGGGGGGGAGGCCTCCTGTTAGACACACATAGGGGTCTCCCGCAGGGGGTTATCATCGGTTGCCTGCCTAGGCTATGCCTCATGGTCCCATGATAGAGTAGGAGGGGTCTCTGCCCCCTTGCCTTTGGGATCGCTGCTTCCATTGTGTACTCTTGATTTTGTTATTATAGCTTGGTTTGATAATGGATATTTGTTGTTATATATTTTTTGGATTTTTTTTTTTTTTTTTTTTTTTTTTTTTTTTTTTTTTTTTTTTTTTTTTTTTTTTTTGAATTGTGTTGATATTATGCACCCTCGCGTGGTTTGTTTCTTCGTGGATTGTTTCTTAGTATGATTGTTTCCTCATTCAGCTCCTTGGCGTGGCCGGTCGGGGCGGGAAGGAGGGACAGGGCGGGAGGGAGAAGGGAAGACGGGCAGCTTATACCGACGGGGATGGCCCTCCGATTTGCTAAAGGATATCCTCCTTACGCCGCCGGTGCACGTATCCTAAACTCGCTCCCCTGTCGCGTGTTGATCTGCCTGCCTGTCGTTTCCTTGTCGCATGTGGATCTGCCTTCCTGTGTTTGCTCTCCACTACGATCGCTTACTGTTACCCCTTACCTCCTTACACGCCGCCTCCTTCGATACCCCTCCACCTCCAATCGCATCGCTTCCCGTGTGTTTTCTCACCGATCCACTCACTTGCCGTTACTCGTACCCAGGCCTTCGATATCCCCCCACCTCCCGTATGTTTTCTCACCAAACCGATCGCATGCCGTTACACTTACCCAGTCACATGCATCGACACCCTTCCTCTCTGTCCACACCACGTGTCGTCCTGGCTTCTTCTTTCGGCGATGGCTATTCTCGTTCTTGGTGACGTCCCCGATGCGCCCTTCTCTCGGTCCCTATATCACATTCCCCCTTCACTCTCTCGGCTCCGCCAGTCGCCTCGCTGCCCGTGTGTTTTCTCACCGCTTGCCGTTACTCGTACCCAGTCCTTCGATACCCCTCCACCGCCCGTATGTTTTCTCACCAATCCGATCGCCCTTCGATACCCCTCCACCTCCCGTATGTTTGCTCACCAATCCGATCGCCTGCCGTTACACTTACCCAGTCACGTGCATCGACACCCTTCCTCTCTCTCCACGCCACGTTCTTTCGGCAATAGCTGTTCTCGTTCTCGGTGATGTCCCCGATGCGCCCTTCTCTCGGTCCGTAGATCACATGCTCCCTTCGCTCTCTCCGCTCCGCCAATCCTATCCCCGCAATCCCTCCTTTGCCCCCACGCCAACTTGCTCGTTGCTACGTATCCAACACTCGTTTTCTCGGCGCGCGTCTTACCTACATCTCCCGCCACATCAACTCGTCCCGCACTAGGTGATGGCTGTCTTTCTCATCTGTCGTCACTTAACAAACGCGCGGTCCCCGAGTCTCGTGTGGAACCCCTCGGCAGGTTCGGGGGTCGGGCAAACAGCCACGTCAACCCGTGTTGCCACTCATGTTATTGTCGCACGTCGTCCTGTCGTCTTCTTCAATGATGTCTAATTGCAGTCCCGGCGACTATTGCTGCACTTCGGTCTTGCCTACAGCTCCCTCCACATCGACTCGTCCAGCTCCTAGTGATGGCTGGCCTTCTCATCTGTCGCCACGTGTCAAAAACGCGGTCCTCACCCGAGTCTCGTGTGGAACCCCTCAGCTGGTTCGGGGGTCGAGCAAACAGCCACATCAGCTCGCGACGCGACGTTACTCAGTGCTGCTGACTTTCCGCGCGTGCGCTAGGCGCCCAAAACCTCAAATCGGCCCTTCCCAAATCCGAGTCTCTAATGAATCCATAAGGTGCAACTCATGGACACAGATTATGTCCGTCCAGGTCCTGGACACAGATTATGTCCGTCCAGGTCCTGGGCCCCACCCCTCTAATTAGTTCCCTAATTGCTTGCCGTTTCTCGGGCTTGATCGTGCCCAACCCATTTACATTCAGGGACCGCAAGTCTAAATCTGCCGCACTCCAACACTGATTCCAAATCTTATCCTTATTGTAAACCGCTTTAACCGAGTCCATCTTTTATACCTGTTGTCCCATTCTTGTTCACTTCATGATTCTGGTATCATTCTACTATTAGGCTCATCCTCATGGACACTCCCACGGTTGCTGTTCCCATTCCCAATCCTTTGCCCATGTCAACATGCCGTTTCTGAGTAAAGCGCACAGACCCTTCTGCACATCCTTTTCCATCCATATCTCGTTGGATCTAATCCTAACAATATGAAGATCCAACAATTGGTTATGAGTGAACCATTGCAGTCCCGACTCTTTGGTCAAGTCGAAACGGATGAAAACGTTCATTTGTGTCATTTTGGTGGGTGTTGCTGCGATAACGTGGCCTGTGCGCCCGACTCAAAGTTTTCTACAATATGGTTAGACAACTGCATCCTCTGAGTGCTGGTTATGTGGGTCGGCCCAAAAGGAAGTCCACCCGTGCAGGCCGACCCCTCCTTGTCTGCTTCTTTCCAGCAGGGACAACCCCACCTCTCTCCTTCGTATTGGTATCAACAGCACCGCATCCCTCGATAGGGGTCTCGCGTCTTGGCCCATCTGCATCATGTGCCTGAGCCTTCTCTTTCTCAATTGGTCTAGCCGTATGGTTTCATGGGCCCCAGGCGGTCCGGATCTGGGGGAGGGAAGGTGGGCCCTTGTGTAGTATGTGTACCACAGGCCATTGTACAATTTCTTTAACTGAGACTTTTGTCGCAATCAAGGTAGAGCGTGAGTGTGCTGTTGCTGGTTGGTTCTCCTCAGGCGGCCGGAACCGGGTGAGAACTATAGTAGCTAATCTATGCCACACATTCCCCCACGTCAGCTCAGAATGCAGCCCGTGCCCCAACACGCCTTTGAGGGAAGTACTCATGTCCAACATCGAGAATAGCTCAAGATAAGTCCCGTCCCAGAACCCCTCTGAGACTGGGCCATATTTCGCCCTCAAATTGGACATCAGCCAGTCAGCAACGGCTACCAACTTCTATTCCACAGCCATATGTTGTGGCGGCGCCCCCACCTCCCCCCCCCAGACTTATTCTCAGGCACCAGTCCCTCTGGAGCCATCTTCGTAGTGTCTGGGACCGGATCGACATCCATTCGCTCCGGGCCGAAAGCCAAATCTAATGGATCTGTACACGCCACCGTTGCTTGCATATGGGAGTCCAAATATTTTGGGCCTGACCCGGCCCCCACCGAGGGCTGCTGTCCACTGTGCACGTCCATCTCCATTCCTTTGGGGTCTGCAGGAGCATGTCTAGTGGTCGACGGTCCTGGCCTAGTTGCTTGGGAGGGTGTGTGATCTGCTCTTCACCCTCTTACTTCCGCTGACCACAATACCCGCATCTCCCACCTCTTGAACATACCTAATCGCTGAGCGGCCAATGTCACCATGTATCTTTGTACCTACCAACACCATGATCCCCTCCCCTTTCCCTTTTAGCTCTCCCTACGGGGTGCTGGCCTAACTGCTTAGGGTGCTGTTGCAGTCTGCTTCGGCATCTCCTCCTGTGCCTTCCTGACCGCTGAGGGCCAAATGTTATCCTGTGACCCCAGCGCCCCCTGGGGATACTTCGAAACCCAGGTTCCTTTCCCCTCTTTCCTCCCCACCGTTTTCCATCCCCCGTCATCTTGGGAGGCGCTCATTTGTAAGCCGTCCTTTTACAACTTTCCCCCCACCGGTGTCCGGTGGATCCATGTGTTGGGGGGACATGTTTCCCAATCGGGTTCCCCCATTCTCTCCCACACCCAGCCCACCTGGACCCCCTCCTTCGTGCAGTCCTCAACATAAACCCAGCCCTCATGCCCTGGATCCACCGTCCTCCAGTGTGTGGCCTGGATTGGATCCCTCATCAATCTCCCGTTACCCGAACTCTCTTCTGCAGGTGCAGGGGGCAAGCTCAAGTGGCTGTATGCCCTACATTTATGACACTACGACCTCATCTTATGCGTTGTATGAATCATATATTCCCTGCCCGCCACCCGATAGGGAATCACGTCATCCAGGGAAAATGGTTGGCCTTTGGGGAAGTCCAGAGCCAGCACGAGATAGTCATCCTTCTTTGCAACGTAGGAGGGCAAAGGATCAATGAAAGAGACTATCGTACAGCTGGCCGAAATCATGCACAAAAGCAGCCTGGATTTCTACCGGAATATGACGAAACTCAACCCAGTAAAAATCCTGCATCAACTGCGCTCTTCTCTCCTCCGGTCCAAGCCGATACGGCGGCGGCCATGGGTAAACCTGTACTTCCCATCGGTCGCAACATAGGCGTTTCCAATTATCAATTGTCTGTTTGTCCGACTCGAGCATACACAAGACTTTGAATAGAGTGTTAGAGACCAGTTGTATAAGAAACAGGTCATGGGCCAGGTCCGCGCTGCCCTTGAGGTTTTCCAGATGTCGGCCAATCCACTTAACCTTATCGTTGACAGATTTAAAAGCCGCATCGTCATGGAACACCCAATTTCTTCACATGTTTTACGTAGATCGCATCCCTACTGACCAACCCCTTGTCGGGATAAGCCCTCACCATGACCTGTTTGCCCCCTTGTAACACCACTCATGTTTTCGAGGCTGAGCAAGCGGGTCATGAAGAAGGCCCGTGCTGGTCACAGGCTGTCCAGAGGGATAACCAGGTCTCCAGTACGTGGGCTTCCTTGGCCGCGGTGAATGGTCAGCGTCTGGCCCCGACACAGATTCTTAACCTTGCCCGCCCAGCAGGTTGGTTCACTCTGAGTCCCAGTCACATGGGTAGTGGGGTCACCCGATGTTCCTGCCTGTGTCATTATTTGGGCACCTGACCCTCGGGCGGGGGGGGCATCCGCCATTCCTTCCTGTAATGCGACCTGCCTCTTCTCTTCCTCTGTCAAAACTTCCATATTGATTGCCCAGATTCGTCTGTTCGGGGCGCAGGCGAGGAAGGAATCTGCTGGTATCGACTCTCTGCCCCATTGTAAAACAGCATTGAATCCAGTCTTTTGTATACCCTCTGCGTTCGATTAACTAAAATTCCTTTGTTTTTGCCTTCAATTTCCACTACTCCCTCTTCTACTGATACCTTGCACTTCCGTTACTTCAAAACCCTATTACCGGTTCCATACCTCCAGTATATCCCTGTTTTTTGTCTTTCTAGCCGGGGGGGGGGGGGTGGCTCCATCTATTCGCGGGGAGCTTCACCTGCTGGAACGTGGGTCCAGCGTTCCATATACAAGGAATTCAGACAGCTGAGAACGGCCTGCAAGCATTGATTACTCTGGGCTCCAGAGGATTGACCAAGGCTTTGCGGGAAACATCTACTATTGCAGCCTGGTTCCCCCTGCCCCCGGACTGAAACCTCTCCCCTATCCCCAACATACCCAAATCGAACCCCGCATCTTTCTTGCTTTTCGGGCTAGTCATAACCAGTTTCCTCAAGCCATCAAAACCACGATAATCTTTGCCCCTGCTGCCACCCCCGGCCGGCTGGCCGATTGCCCAATGTTCTGCATCCCCCAGCAGGTAGACCTGCTCCTGATGCTTATGCAGCTCCATGCCACCAAGTCCACCATGGAGAGGCGTTGGGGCGGAAAGGGATCAGGGAAAGGGAGGGTGCAGAGGACGTCGGAGCCACCTTAGTCCAGTCCTTGAAGCTGATGGTGTAGGTACCCCTGAGCTTACCGTAACTGTATTCCGGGAGGTGTCCTCCATCCATCGAATGTAGGCTATCCAGCCCCCCCGCTCATTCCCCAGCCAATCCCCTGAGAATTGTTTAATAGCATTGGTTATATCCTGTTTCCCAGAGAAAAGATCTAACTGAGCTTTCACTTTCTGCCACCGTGCCATGAGTTCTTCCTGAATATATTGCTTGCCCACTTCTGTAACTTCCCCAGAATCCCCCTCCACTATTTTATCCCTGTTAATACCCTATCATCATGCGTTTTCTCGTTCTGTTAAGTTTTTATGTGCTTATCACGTTTAGCTATTATTAGCAAATCCCAGGGGATGACAGGGATGAGAAGAGAGCCCGCCTTCAATGTTGATGTCTCAGCTCCTTGATCCGCCTCGATGAGCAATCGCATGCACTTCCACACTCCTTCCCCGCGTCAAGCCCTGTCCCCAGCATACCACTCCCCCCAGTCCTTCTTTATCCTCACCAGATCAGCACCTCCCCGCACCGGCATCGAATCCCCCCTCCACCTATCCTACCTCAGTCGTCAATCGCAACTCCCTTTCTCCAGCCCTCCACTCTGCTCACGCCCCCTCTCGCCACCTCCCCACACCAGCGACCTCAATCACGATTCCCTTTCTCCAAACACGCCCTCTGGCCTTTCATCCCACACCTCCTCCCTTATCTCCAACCTCTACTTTCCCCTATCGGCTACCAACCCTACCTCAGTCATCAATTGCGACTCCCTTTCTCCAGCCCTCCACTCTGCTCACGCCCCCTCTCGCCACCTCCCCACACCAGCGACCTCAATCGCGATTCCCTTTCTCCAAACACGCCCTCTGGCCTTTCATCCCCCACCTACTCCCTTACCTGCAACCTCTACTTTCCCCTATTGGCTACCAAACCCCTCCCCCTCCCTCCCCCTTCACAAGCCCTCCCCTTCCCAAATCACACGGCGAGGAGGGACCCCTCCCAATTCGTTATCCTTATCCCCCCCTTCTCTCGACAGATCGGGTCTGCAATAGCGATCGCGAAAGGAGCATTCGGAACCGGGTGTGGGAAGGGAAGGTCCTCCAGCATCATGGGAAGCTGGGCTGGGAAGACATCATCGACGACCGAGTAGAGAGCCAAGTTACAGGTACGTATTTTGGTGTATTGTTTAAGAAAGGTAGTGATTGATTTTGTCGTCTCTCTTTCTGTTTTCACATTGGCTGCCCGGACGCTTTGTATTCCATCAGGATCACATTTCGTTTTGACTTCTCCCGTGTTTCTTTGGGAAGAATGATAATAAACCTAGGCAGCACAGCCAAACATCCGGGCCATTTTTTGGTCTGGGTTGATCCGGCCAAATGAGGATCCTTCCCTCGAACCACCAAAGACATTGCTTTACACAAACTGTACATTTGTAGCAAACCCGTCAAAGGACTGGCTGCAAGCATGAGTCTTTGCTAAACCACCACTGCCTCTGAGAATTCAGGCCAACCCCTAAAGACACAGAAAGAAAGCTATGGCTGTCAGATCATCAGTCAAATCACTTGACCAACTAAAAAAGGGTGCACCTCCTTGTCACAATATATCGCAGTTATAAAACGCAACATTCACTATGTCAATGAAGCACTTCAGCACAGACAATCTACCGACTGCATGGTGGCTATATACGTTATCCATCCAGTTGCTCCAGAGAATGTCTTTCTAACCACCTGTTTGTCCACCCAGTTTGCCAAGCCTGCAAGCCCTCTGAGCCTGCCAAGCCTGCAAGCCTGCAAGTCCTCCAAGCCTGCAAGCCTTTCAAGCCTGCAAGCTCTCCAAGCTCACAAGTCTGCAAGCCCTCCAAGCCCGCAAGCCTGCAAGCCTGCAAGCCTGCAAGCCTGCAAGTCTGCAAGCCTGCAAGCCTACAAGCCCTGCAAGCATGCACGACTGCAAACCTGCAAGCCCAAAAGCCTGCAAGGCTACAGGACTGCAAGCCCTGCAAGCCTGTTCAAGCTTACAAGCCTGCAAACCTGTCCACGCCTGTGTACCTGTCCAAGGCAGCATGCATGTTCAAGCTCGCAAGCCTACGAACCTGTCCAATCCTGCAAACCTGTCCAATGGCATTGCGAACAACTGAAGGGAGCAAAACCACCTTAGCCCAAAAGTCTCAGCAAGTTGCTTCTTTCACCGGATATCGACTCAAGGTCACTCCTCAAGGCCAAGCCTGCAAGTGCGCTCACCTTCTGACAACATGTTTTAACTGGCCACCAACATCCAAGCCCTGTCAATTGCCCCTGTAACCCTTCCACCCAAACCCGTGTTCAGACAAGCTTCATAAACAAGTTGGCTCACAACAATGATGAATGAAATGCAGTTGTGCACCAAAGCCTCCTTTGACAGTTGGACAATGCACTTTTACTGGCCATCAACATAGAAGCGGAAGCCTGCAAGCCTGTAAGTCTGCACTGTACGAGTCCTCAACCCATCTTTGGCCAAGCCTAGCAAGCTGTTTCTCCTTGTTATAGCACATGCATACTCCAATCTCAGTCCTGTTGGCAGCAGCGCAGTGCAGTTTTACTGGACACCCACCAACATAGCAGCTCACGCTTGCTAACCAATACACCCTGCTTCTCAAGAGACCGTGATCATCTCTCTCAATGCATGATATGTCCTTTCTCTCACCAGCAACATAAGGGTTCAGTTCTGCTAGCTTGTCCGCTGTGCTCGTAAACACCCCAATCCTTGTAGACCGGTTGCTTGCTTTGCTTGAACTGCACACCCATAGTTTCGTTGACAGCACAATAATGTTCTTTCACAGATCAATGACATACAAGCACAAGCCTAGAGACCTGCCAACCCTTTTGTCTTGTACTGTGCACTTCCAGTTTTCTTCACAGCAGCACAATGTGCTTTCACAGAAAGCTGACATACAAGCCCAAACCCTTTCTCTCTTTTCTAAGGGGATTAGCGCAGGGTTTGAACTGTTTGATCTGTCGATCAACGATTACATATGCATACCATTCACCCACTAGGCAGGCACATAAAACCCCAAGCCTCCATACCTTGCCAGCTCTCTTTTCTTGCAAGATCACTAAACCCATCGCTGCCCATCATCGACAACTCGCCCTTCTATCCAAGACATATTGGCAAACAAACAACGACACATTCTCCAATCAGACCCGTTGTTCCTTCGACAAGAGGACTCCATGCTTTCACCCCCAACTGACATAGACACCTAAGCCGGCCTTCCTGTCCACCGTCTTTCCCGAGCATCGGCACCCTTGTTTGCCAGATACAGGTACCCATCTTTGCCAAATCCTGGTTCCCGTCTTTGCAACAAATATGGGTACCCATCTTTGCCAGATACACATACCCACTAACATGGAACCTAGATCTGCATATTCAGGGGTTTGTGCTTCAGATTCAGTCATAGTCTCACAGATTGACAACAAGTAATCCTCAGGCTTCCATCTTCTCTGATAACTGTCCAGATGGGCAACAACTGCAGTAGCCAATAAAGAATTGCAAATAAGGAACTTGATTCCAAAACTTCCAATCGTCTCTCAAAGTGAACAAGTACGACAACTGCCTTTTGTCGAAATCAACCTCACCCACTTCACCCCCCTCCTCCACCACCGTTAGGAAATGTTCAACCGTCCCTCAAAATAGATAACCAAGACGGGAAAATATAAGCAATCGCGAAATTTACAGACAACAAGATAAGGGTCGACGGCCAGAAAACGTTGACGATTCAACTGCGCTTTATTCAATCATACCTTGACGTAATATCACTACAATCTCAACATGTAAGAGGGGCTTACTCTCGTGCTCCCTCCCTCCCTCCCTCCCTCCCTCCCTCCCTCCCTCCCTCCCTCTCCCTCTCTCTCTCTCTCTCTCTCTCTCTCTCTCTCTCTCTCTCTTGAATGGTAGACCAACAAGCAAATTAGTTGCTGGCCCTTGGCCGCAAATCTGTTAGATACTTCGCTGGTGTGGCCTGACCCACCCACACGATCAGAGGATTGACAGAGTCATCCCGACCCTTCCCACGGCCAAAGGCCATCACCAGTTGCTCGACCACCATCTTCGCCCGAGCAATCCTGGCCCTTCCTACAGCCAAAGGTCATCACCAGTGGCTAGACTACCACCTTTCCCTGAGCAATCCTGACTTTTTCCCACAGCCAAAGGTCATCATTGCCACTGGCAAAACTACCACCTTTCCCCAAGCAATCCTGACCTTTCCCAACGGCCAAAGGTCATCCATCGTCAATGGTGAGACTACCACCTTCCCCCAAACAGAACCCATAGCCATTCGGCCCTAACCTTGCACGCAATACATGTCAGGATGCCGACGCATTCTATTTGGGGGAAGACGCTAGTAGGCCTCAGCAGTGTGATACTTCCGCAAGGACAAATGTGTGTGTCAACTAAGCAACTCCTGAAATGTAGTCTGACCGTTTCAGACCCGCTAAAGTCCAAAAGCTACAGAATGCCTTGACACTCGCATCTCCCACCCCACCCAAAGCTCAACATTTCCATCAGCAAATCCACGGGCGTAAATTCAATCAATGACAATGACAATTACGTCTCAAAAGTATGAGACTGCAAAGGAAAAATGACAAGGCTTTGTCTTAACCAACAACACTATAATATACGAAGTTACAAATCTACTGCCTAACCACAATCATGTTTACATCCAAAACTATGATGCAGCTCGTGTCTAAACTCCGTTTGGCACCATTTGGCACCATTTGGCACGTCATTTCGCACTGTTTGGCATGCCATTTGGCACCGTTTGGCACCGTTTCGCACCGTTTGGCACCGTCTGGCACCGTTTGGCACCATTTGGCACCATTTAGTAACTCCAAAAAAGAATTATATGTGACACTGTTTGGCAGAAAATCCTGATACAATAACACACCTAGGAGACGGTGTCCGCACTCTTGTAAGAACCGAGGTCAGAGTTCCCGTCTGTGGCAACTGTGTCATCCTCTGATACCCACTCTGTGACTTTATAGCCGAATGTCTTCTTGATGTAATACAGCATGTATCCCTGCTGAGCACGGACAACATTCTCATCTACATGCGTGACCCATGCGTCGTCACACTTATACCATTGCCCATCCACCTTCAGGTACGCAACATAATGACCAGAATCAATTTTCCCTGAGTGTGTCACGACAGCGAACAACTCGTACTTCGATGTAACACAAGGCGCAGAGACATCAATGTACTCCTTTCCGTCATCGTTGCTGTTTCCTAGCACATCCCCTTTCCCCGCCGAACAGTTCTTGCCCCTGCAGGGCCTGCAAATGCGGTTTCCGTGACGTATGCGGACAATTGTTGATGACAGATATGGTGCCATGTCCAGCATAAACGGGAACTGGAGGTAGCGGTCGACTTTGCGAGAGGTCTTCCTTGTCGAGGAGTGCTCGAAACGTTTGATATGGAAGCAGAGAACCAGAGGCAATCGCCTCACTGACATCTGCTTGATGGACTCTTGACGCATTTTGCATCGTTGGCAGAAAAACTTCTCATTTATTCCCAGTTTCTCAGCCCTTGTAAATCTATCCAAGCAGCCGAGAAGGGTTCCTGTACCCATTTGCGCTTTGCTCTGCAGGTTCCCCCCCCCCCCACCTGCCCCTTCTCTTCCACTCCCACCGTTTCCCCCGGCCCCCCCTGGCCCACCTGTTCCAGATGCACCATACCCATGGTTCACCCTCTCTGTCTCCGCAGGAGGCTCTAAATCCAGCGAAACATCAACACAGGGGTCGTAAGTCGTCGATGTAAACCCACAGACTGTGCACATCACATCAGACCTCAGGAGACCGGAGAAAACACGGTGAACAATGCAGCGGCAATCTGCATCCCCTGACCTGCATGCAACCACAATCAACAGCCAAAATAAGGTTAGGTCAGTTCCCTTCAAGTTTTAGCAAGTCCAAACTCTCTCACTCTTTCACTGTATTCTGTGCAAAATTTTGCATGAACATGGGCTCCAATTCGATCTAAGGTTCACAACTTCACAAGGCATACTGTCCCTGCTATAACAGCTGAGCACGAACCGAGTGTGGGTGCTGTAGATGATTTTCTTTCTTCTGTGTGTGTGCAGTTGACTAACTTCTTAATATCATGCACTTGGCCCCTTGTTCAAATCATAGTTAAAAAATAGTATAGTAAATAAACGGAAAAAAAGCTTTCATCATCAGTCTTCTTTTCCACATGATCTAAGCACTCAGGCCCATGCCCAAATGCCAAAGGTGAACACATCCCGCTCTTTCCCCTCCTCCTCCTCCTCCTAGTTCTTCCTGGGTGCATGCGCTGGGAAGGGAGGCATATACCTGCCTGGATTTCCTCATTATTATTCTGCTCAATCATCCTCAATCAATGGTTTATCCTAGAGAATAACAATGGCAGGGTTACTACTGATCGGATGACCCGCCCTTCTGCCTGAGCATCACCGCCTAGGTGTGGGGTTCTAATCCCGCTGCCATCACTTTTGGTGGCCTGAGGAGGATGGCCAGGGCCAGTCAATGCTGGTACCTCGCTGGCGGAGTTGTGTTGCCCTGTAACACAACGCTTGGCAAGCACCGATGCCCCTCGCAATTCGCCATAGGTGACTTGGTCTGGGTAATGTTTAAGGCGTTCATTCCGGAAGAAGGGATCTCGCAGAAACTGTAACCTGCGTAAAGGGGACCATGGCAAGTGTTAGATATCAAGGGAGAGGTAGATGGTCCGTTCTACACTATCGAGATTCCACCCCACCTGCACACATACCCGGTATTCCACGCATCTAAGTTGCCTCTCTGCATCACGAATGATCAGTTTCCTTCTTGTCGCTCCATGATCCCAGCAGACATGGACGGAGGTTATGATGTAGATAGAATAGTGGCCGAAGATGCCTTCCGTACAGGCCGCAGAGGGAGACCACAGAGACAGTACAAGGTCAGATTTGCATATCAGGAACCCAGCGAAGACCGCTGGTTCCCCAAGGAGGAACTAATACACACAGCCCCTCACATTGTCTCCTTTTATGAGAGGGCCTGGACGGGAATGAACGTGTGCAACCAATAAATGTGGGATTTTTCTCGGAGGACCTCGAAATTAGGCCGGAGGGGAGTGAAAGGATTCAAGCTGCAGACACCCCAGTCCCGGTCCCAGGGTCCCCAAGTGTCCCAGTCCCAGGCTGTCCCGGTAGGCTAGGGCGTAGGGAACATAACCTGAAGCGTCATAGGTCGGTAGGAGTCGTTACTGAAACGTCGTAGGTAGGTAGAAGTCCATCCGGTACCTGACAAGAAAAGTCCCCAAAAGTCCCAAGTCCAATTTTGCAGCATGCGGCAAGAAAGTCCGGAAGCTACCGGACCCACATGTTTACAGCAGACAGGCCACTGCCGACCAGTATCGGTCTGAAGCAGGCCAGGCCAATTCCAGTCCTATATTTAGCTGCTACAGTGCAGCGGCTCATCACTTGTTCATTTTGCAAAATGCGGAAGCGCTGCTGCTGCTTGTGGGTTAAGACAACTTGGGCACTTCGCACTAGGGACAGGAAGAGGGTGCTCGAGAGTTACTCCACAGCTAGGAGAGAAGGAGATAGGGAGTAGTGCAGCCATAGCCGAGGGGGAAAGCTACCTGAGTGGGTGTATCCAAGGTTAGAGAGGCAGAGTGAGCCAAGTCAGCGAGAAGAGCCAGACTGCGGGGAGAGAGAGGGAGAGAGAGAAGCCATAGTCGCCATCCAGTTGAGATCAGTTCTGAGTGTGTGTGAGTGCGGCAGAACCGCTGGAGACAGACATTTCTTGTATTGTATAATAATGATAACTGACTCATAATTCCGGTGACGGCTTCCACATGTGTTGATTGTATCTCAGCTTCGGCTTCTCACATGTGAACTCTCGTGAGAATGTTCATTGATGTTTGCGATGTGAAATTTGATGAGTACTTGGTTCATTTCATTTATTTCTTTTACTTTTTTTTTTTTTTTCATTTTCTTTTTTTGTTCCTCTTTTTTCACTATTTGATGGCTCCAATCTATTGGTGGGGAGCTTCACCTGCTGGAAACTGGGTCCAGGATCCGGTGCTAAAAAAGAACTCCACTCATTAGCTGCAATATGGTTTCAGCATTGATTACCCTTCAGTCTGAAGGTTAACTGGATTTCTGGACTTAAACCGCCACTCCCGCCGACACGAAGAACTTCACGGGACCGGTAGCAGCACTTCATGAGGCCTACCAGTAGCACAGTCCTGGAAAAAGTGGAAAAAAAAAAAAAACTATCAGTTAGGCGTGCGATTTCTTTTTGCAGATTGAGGTCCTTTTTTTATATATATATTTTGGGGAATGATCAGCACCTAATCTACGAGCTCCATTTTTTTCAGTTTTTTGAAACTTTTTTCGGTGCATTATTTTGAGCGTGAAAAACCACTGAAGTCAGAACCTTTCCGAAGTTTTTTCCCGTGCGAACCGGTTTGGCCTACATGTGGCAGCGGGACATTAACAAAATGTGCCAAATTGCCGTGAGTTTTTTTTTTCCCTACACGTTACTCTTCTCTCAAATTCTTTCGCATTTTCACGTCCTACCTACTCCTAAGGCTATATAGAGGCGGTAGGGTTTACTCATCAGATTGAAAAGTGGCAGAGGACTTCATTTGAGTGAATCTAATGGCCAATTGGGTCAGGTACAGGCAAGAAGGTTATTTGCTGCTGTTGGACTGAGGGATGCTTCACGGCACTCACCAGAAACTAATTTGACCTTATGTGCATTGGCGAGCTCATTGTTTTTGTGAGTGGTGTGGGCCATAACGATTTCGGTGAGCTTTTGCGCCCTCTCAATGTAGGTGAGAACTCACCAAGGATTTTGCACTCCGGGGAGTGGTGCGCCAAGGCCCATAGCCTCCACTCTACTCTTTTCAGGCCATACCAACACGAGGACCTTTTCCACTCAGCTCTGGACGTAATTGCGGTCAAATTGATCCATGGCGGGCCATAATTGCAGTCACATACATCGAGAAAAATCATAGCGTGAGTACGCTCTCAAGGTGGACGACGATCATCCTGAGGTTCCAACCCAATAGCCAAGAAGGAGCACAGCACACTTGAAGTTTCTTGTAGGAGTACGCTCTCACCAGTCTGAAGTTCATGGTCCGTGTATCTGAGAACCATCAGTTCAAATTGGAACGGTACAGAATAGATTAGCATGGCCCCTTTGCAAGGACTACACGCATATGGCTGGGGATTCCTAAATTCTTTTGGATTCGTCCTGGGAGTGCTTTCACATTTTCGATCCTGATTTCAGCTCTGAGGACAGGTGGAACGGCGACGAAATCCTTGAAATAGCGTCCCCGAGGAGTGTCCAACGACGCCCTAAACCAAACCCCCGCTAGTGGGACTTGGCCCCTTGGATTCTGGCCCCCACCAATAAGATCAACGGTCAGAAAATGAACAATCCAGCCAGGTAAGTGGGGCATCCGCCCTGGGCCGGTGACTACAATCCTAAGGGCATACTCACACAAGGACTTCTGGACTCAGCTCTGGACGAGACTATTTGACTGAATCTGGCAAATTGCTACGGTCAAATACATGCAGTAAGGCGTGTGTCATGCTTAACATATGTACATTCGCCCTAAGATATTATGGCAAACCCCAGCCAAACAAAGAGAAGAAAAAAACAACTTGAAAATAACTTTTTGAGAACCCTAATTAAGTTATCAAAACAGTGCTGCAAACCCCCGGTAGGACCGGGGGCCCTTCCCCCAACCGGAACCGGACCGGTCCTACCGGCTGGTCGACCGGGCCTGTTCCCCCCTGGTTGGCTAGCACATCTTAGCCCAGGGTGTTGTAGAGGCCAAGGACTAGACCCACGGTGATCGCTGGCAGCGGCAGCCGGTGGTTATCTTACCAGTATCGAGTGCAACGTGGACCAGACAGAAGTGACAAGCACCCCCTAACACTATCATCCCCACCAGGAGTTCTGGTTGGGCCCCGGCTCCATTCCAGTCTGGGAAGCATCAATCCAGTTCCTTTTCCACCGGCAAGTAACAAAAATACATCTTTAAAACACACCCACGCTCCTCCCCATTATGGCTGGAAGGCCCGAGAGGACGGCATTGATTACTTCCCTCAGAAGGATGTACCATCCCTCACCCCTGTCTAAGCTGGCCTTTTGTGTAGCCTACCAACTGAAGACAGTTTGAATCTGTGGGCCCTATTGTCCTGCCTATTGCTTAGATGACAAGAGTGAGACTTCCCCAACCCCTACAGCTTCCACTCCTACTTGGCCTCAAAAATAGAACCCAAATATAGCTGGCTGCCTCCCAATGCCCACCTCCACCAAAACGGTGGCTCCCCGGGAGACACTGTGGAAGATAAAGCCCACAATTGCAGGGTGCAGTCCCTGTCAGATAGCAGAGCCAAGTTTCCCACGAACCTTGAAATACAGCCCGAGTTCCAACTCCTTTTCTACCAGAGGTTCAGTCCGAGGCCAGTGTTAGCGACCGAGCAGAGGATACGCTCCGTTCAGGGAGAACCTCCCCTGGGCACTGCCGGTAAACCGAGGGTTGGCGGGGAAGTGATAAAAAATGTTTGTTAAAAAAAAAAGGAAAAACAAGTTATCAGAAGCCAGAAAAAGTGTCCTTCGGGACATCCATTAAAATTGGAACGATACAGAGAAGATTAGCATGGCCCCTGCGCAAGGATGACACGCATAAATCGAGAAATGGTCCAAATTACTGTGTTAAAATCCGGGCCGCCCGGCGGCCCAGCCTTCGTCCGGCAGGGGTACCGGGCGGCGCGGCCGGTTGGGTCCCCCGGTTTGGTGCCGGGCGGGCCCAGAGCAATTTCGCGTGGGGGGGGGGGAGGCCTTTTTCGGCCAGTGGCAGCCACCCCGGCCCCCAGGAGAACTTCGAAACTTTACGGTTCGTTTTTCCGAGGACGGTAAGGCGGGGGGAAGGCCTTCTTCGTAAGTTCTTTTTTTTTTTTTTTGGGGGGGGGGAGATCGGACTACGTTGCGATCAGCCGCCAACAAACTACCTCGTTTCGCCCCCCTGGTCGCCTACGACGCCGCGTTCGAATTCGAACGCGGTATTTTCCACTTTGCTGCCGTCACGAAGCCCGCCCGCTGTCGCTGCCGTCTCGAAGCCTGCCCGTCGTCGCTGCTGCTCCTCGTCTCGAAGCCCGCCCGTCTTCGTCGAGCTGCCGTCGTCGCTCCCCATCGAGCTGCCCCGTCGAGCAGCCCTCCCCGTCTTCGCCGCCAGTCAAGCTGCTGTCGCCATCGTGGTGAATCGGCGTCCACCTCCTTCCTTCCTCTTCTTCTTCTTCCTCTCCTCCTCCTCCTCCTTTCGTCTTCTTCTCCTCTCCTCCTCCTTTCCTCCTTTTTTTCTTCTCCTCCTCCTCCTCCTCCTTTCGTCTTCTTCTCTCCTCCTCCTCCTCCTCCTCCTCCTTTCGTCTTCTTCTCTCCTCCTCGTCGTCCTCCTCCTCTTCCGTCTTCTTTTCTCCTCCTCCTCCTCCTCCTCCTCTTCCTCCTCCTCCCTTCTTCGCTCCTCCTCCTCCCTACTTCATTGGTTTTCTTTAGTAGGCGAAGTGCCACGTGGCAACAGCAGTGCGCTGAGAACTGCCGCGTGTCGGGATTCCTCTCTCTCTCTCTCTCTCTCTCTCTCTCTCTCTCTCTCTC
>BFEA01000280.1:1807971-1825084 GCA_003427395.1 Chara braunii | reverse complement strand
GAGAGAGAGAGAGAGAGAGAGAGAGAGAGAGAGAGAGAGAGAGAGAGAGAGAGAGAGGCTGAATGACAAAATTGGAAAATGGGTCAGATTGCGGCCACGATCTTTAAGAACTAACCTATATTATTGTCTCAATGTACCTCTCACTACCTACCTACTCACATCTTAGCAACTGTGAAGGCCAGACTCTTAGGATTTTTTATCTGAGACAATCTACGACAAACTCCTAAATCTCTCCCAAGCTCCTAACACCCGGCGCGAGCTGGAAAGCCATTGGTTCCCAACCAACCAGAGGGCCCAAGCCAATCATCTCAGTTGGAGAACCCAAAGCTCATCACAGGAGGCCGTGGGGATAGAACGGGCGAGAATCGAACCCACGACCTCCTGCAAACCACTTTCGTGCTCTTGGAATGTTTTTTTTTAATTTATTTAATATTTTTCATGAAATGATCACAACAAAATCTACGAGCACTGCAATTTTCGGGTTTTTCACGCATTTTTTTGAGTGCGAAAAATCATTGAAGGTGGAGTACTTTTTATGTAGCCCCCCACATGGATAAGTGGCGAAAATGGAATATGGGTCAAATCGACGCGGCGATTATTTCACGATCTTAGTGATTTTCTAAAATGTTCTGATATTTTTCATAGAAAGACCACGACTTAATCTATAGATTCTAGAATTTCAAGATTTTTTTTTCCAAATTCCTCCGAGTACAAAAAATCACCTTTTGCAAAACGCCTATTTTGTTGTGCCTAGTCGCGTCTTCTCAGCGTTGACCTTCCTCTTTTGAGAATACAGGCCTCAACACGTGGGTCTAAGGGCCTTTTTGCAGTTCACATGCAAGGGAGGACCGATCCTCCAATTTTGCTAACGTGCTGGTTCTACGCGCGATAGCTATACGTAATCCGTAAAAATATGATGGACTGATCCCCCAACAATTTTCACCTCATGAGAACGCACTTGTGCGTCAGTCCCCCAACGCTGAAAATGTGTCACCTTGACACAAACGCCAAAGTCTACTATACCTCAGCATTAGGGCTGCAAACTTGAGTGTTGTACCTCGTGTCAGCAGATGGCACCAAAAAGAAAAGTGAAAAAAAAAAAAACTAAATCAAAATCAATGGTAAACAGACTCAACAGAGGCCGTTGTCATTTCATGAAAAAAAAAAAAAAAAAAAAAAAAAAAAAAAAAAAAAAAAAGGTGTGGAGGGAAACATATGACCTAGGGCATACTCACAATAATGTTGTCCATAATGTATCTGGCCACTATCACGGTCAAATCATTGTTTTTTTTTTTCCTTATTCTCTCTTTTAGTGCTCTGCCAACAAGGCAAACGTTTTCCACATTCTTAGGAAAGACCCTCACTGAGGGCATACTCACGCTACTACTTTTCATAATGTACATAACCACTATCACATCAATATATTCCATTCCTATTTTTTTTTTTGCCATTTGCTTCTTTCCTCTTATTCACGTTATCAGGAATGTCCGCACTAAGGGCATACTCACTTCACTACTTTCCAGAATGTATCAGATGGATACTACATTCAAATAGTTTTTTTTTCTTTTTTTTTCTTTCTAAGATTAATACCTTATTAGCAAGGCAAGATGTGTGAGTAAATACTAGTGCAGTTAAGCCCAGTTTCTCATTTGTTTTTTTTTGTTTTTTTTCACGATTTCGCTTTTGGTCGAATTTTTTTTGGCCCGCCAACCTTTTTCCTTCGAACCTGCACAATTGTCGGTGATGAATACCCTTACAATGGTATCCGCCCTGATTTTTGCAAGTGATAAAAACTAAGTTTGATTTGAAAGTTGAGTACACCGCGCGAGTCGCGGGTGTATTTTCTTTTATACGGATCAAAAGTTTGACTGAAAGGAAAGAGTTTGTGAGCACGTTGTTTGAATGTTAGTGTGACCTTTCCCTTTGATGATTGTAAAGGCCGCATAGTTGCCCGCTAATCTTCATTTTTGATTAAACTAGGATTAAATAATCTTTCTTTTTAATCTGTACGTTTGACTGTGGCGGGTGCGTGCACGGAGGCGGCATTCAAGTTCGTCATGACCAGCGTCAGGTTTGACTGCCAGTGCTGCTGATTTATAGGTGGCTATTTTGAAAGTATGCTCGAAGTCGTGTAGCATGCCGCACAGTAAGGCTCCTCGTTGCGGTTACTTGCCGGAAGGAGTTTTCCGCAACCTAGGAGAAGGTCTGCGCAAACGGAGCCGGGCGCGGACAAAGTTTGAATTTTCTTTCTGTTGTTGGAGCAGTAAGACGATAGTTTGAGAGTAATGTTTTTTTTGCGTCAACCTGAAGTAACAACAATGTGATTTCGATATAATGAGAGGTGTGCATGACAACCATAAGCGAAACAAGGCCCTAAAGAGTGATAGGCACCATGGGTGGACCAAGGTGTGGCTTTGGGGCATTTGGGTAGGCCTACACGCTGCGCAATGCCTGTTTATATGAAACTATGTAAGTGTCAAGCTCAACCTTGGGCCTCGCAATACTGGTTACGATGTCATACTTTCATGCAGGAGGTACGACAATCGAGGCCATCAAACGACGATAGTGGCACGATGGAGCATCTCGAAGAAAACCGAGGGGTTAAAGGCCTGACAGGGCTATCCCCTTTGGTTTTGCTTCGACCCCGACTACGAGCCGGATTGGCAAGACCGACAGGGTACCAACAATCCCCTCCTACCCCTAAGTACCATTTTCTCTTGTTATTTTAATTTTAATTTTATTTTTAATTTTTAGTATCGGTCCCATTTTTGGGACACGGCACCAGTACCTATATCGAAACCGCTCCTGGAATCAATGATCTAGCTCAGTTGGTACACCCCTGAACTGTTGAAATATAGACTCTTGTTCGAATTCAGATACCTTCAGATGAAGAGAATAGGCTGACCAGTTCGATAATATTGTCTTAAGGCCACTACCTGTAGCACAATCCTTCGGAAAATTTGCTAAAACTCAAACGATGCAGAGAAGATTAGCATGACCCTTGCGCCCAGTCCCACGCTCGGTCACGGAACCAGCATGAGCAACTTAGTTGGTACACCGGTGAACTGTCGTAACGTTGGACTATGGGGTTCAATGTGCATGCGGGTCGGTGGGAGTTGGCCCATGAGGAGGAAGAGAACTGAGTGGCGGGGACCCTCTGCGGGTGTATTGTCGGCCACCCACTATCTGTTGTGAAAGGTAAGAATGAGCAAGCTCCGAGTCATTGGGCCTCGCAGGATGGTGAACTGGGCCTGAGAGGGGTAGGGCCAGAGGCGTTGTGGCAGAGGCTGCAAAAGTACGGCGTGCAAATCTTCCGTGGGAATTGGATATAGGGGCGGAAGACTGATCGAACCACCTGGTAGTTGGTTCCCTCCAAAGTCTCCCTTAGGATAGTTGGAGATGTTGAACAACTTATTGGGTCACTGCGGTGGGATTGATCGTTACCGAGAGTTGCGCTAGCTTCGAGGAGTCGAGGTAAGGGGAGCAAAGAGACGGGGAGTCGAGGTGGCAAATGAAGAGAAGGATGAAGTGAATCTGGCGCGGATCCTTGCCAAATACGCAAATGAAGAGAAGGATGAAGTGAATCTGGCACAGATCCTTGCCAGATACGTTCAACAGAGAAGATGGTGGAAAACAGGAGTGGCGGAGAGGAGGTTGCATTACAAGCTCGATTCATGATGGAATTAAGCAAGCGGGGAGACGATTCAAAGGTTCTAGACTAAGGCGAGTACAATGATGAAGTTAGTTACGATGATAGACTACTAGAAAAGGAGTTAGTAGGGAAAAGGGTAGAGCGGAGTTATCGGGCAGAGGGGTTATGGAGGGAGCAAAAACCTTGTATCTCGCCCGATACTCAGCGAAACCGGGCGAGTGAAGGTGCATTCTAGGGGTTTCTGCCGTTGCGGACTATGTTGCAGTTGTTAGTTTCATGTTAGGGTGATTAGTTTAGTTGGGAGTGTTGGCAGGGGTTTCGTGAACAACTGGGGACGAGCGAGGGAAAGCAGAGTTAGGCATGTATCTGCCCCTGTCCGGGCGACGGTTTCATTTCTAGTTGATGAGCTCCGCGGACCAGTCGGCTTGGCAATAATTGGTTCCCTACCATGCTCATCCCCAATTTCGGGCTTAGCGTTGCCTTGAAGCTATAGTTGATTGTACTGATGGGGAGATGTATGAACCTAGCGCAAACTACGGCCAGGTGCATTCGAGACAGAGTTGACTCGGGGCAACAAGAGGAAGCGTGTGTACATGGAAGAAGGGGAGGTATAACGAAAGGGAAATTTACCTATAGACGATGATCGAAATACGGACCCAAAAGTTCAACGTGCATGCGAGCCGGTGGGTGCTCAACCCACGAAACGAAAGAAACATGTGCGCTGGTGCACCGTCCGCCACCATGATCTGCTGTGAGAGGTTTGAGTGTGAACACACCTGCTGGGACCCCAAAGATGGCGATCTGTACCTGAGCGGGAGAGGCCGGAGGAACTTTGGTGGAGGCTAGCATCAATACAACGTGCATATCATTTATCGGACTTGAGTGTAAGGGAGAACAAGCGCGCGGGGAAGCAAGAGAGTGTCGTAACGAAGGAGGGACTTAAGCGAATATAAGATGAAGTGAGAAAGGTTGAGATGCTTACCTTGGATAGAAGATCTGTTAACTACGATCTGTCGCGAGAAACTTGAGTGTAAGTATGCCCGAAGAGGCTCAATAATGGGCGGTAGCGCGCGACAGGGGTGTTGTAGTAGCAACGTACCTTCCTATGTTCTTGCAGAAGGTTCCTTCTTATCTTGCACATTGGCAAACTGATCAGTTGAATGCACACATGAAACTGTTGAACTGCTTACGTAGGGACAACCACAATAAAATAATCCGGATTTACGGAGGATCCGACAGCGTCCTGGTGCCTTTCAATCTCGCCGGGGCAGATAATGGTCGTGCCTAGAGTAAAGCTAGACGTGAGCGAGAGAAAGAGAATGACGAGGTGAGGTGAGTGGAAGCAGCGAACTGTGAATTGACGAGTGTGATCATTATATGCTACCATGCACACTATGCATCCGATGTGCATTTGCTTCATGACACGGTGCCTGACTTGGCTTGCAGTGTTTTCACGTTGTTCACTTGATGTAACTTGTTGAGCGCTTGTTTGGGCACTTGCTGCACCGGCTGCTGCGCGCGGTTGTCGTGTGCACGATACTTTTGTGATTCTCTTGCATTCAACCTACATTTCGAATAGAGCACAAGGGAGTGTGCTCCATTGGAATACAACCTTTCTAGGTTGCGTAGCGACAGTTTGGTCAGGGGAGCGGTATTATGACCTGAGAGGGGATTTCGGCTTAGCGAAGGGGTCACTACTGCGATTTGGAAGATCGTCAGGAGGCCGCCTCTCTGCATCTTGGCCGCGAATTGACCAATTCACTGCATCTTGGCCACCATTGTGGGGTCCTCAAGCGCATCAAGGCAACAAGGCCCTCTCATGAGAGTTGAGTTGTCCCCTTCCTGTATCTCGAGAGTCTGAAACTCACCCCTTCATCTAGTATTCTGGTTACGAGAGGACGGCGACATGCGAGATTGAAAACCCGTAGGACCGCATCAAGGCCTTGTGGGAGGTCTATCTACCGATTGCGGGAGATCTGCTGGGGTCTGAGCGAGGTTTTGAAGGCAGAGAATTTTCAGGTAAACTTTGTTCTTTGTGTGTATCATTGTACCCTTCTTAAATACATCCCTCTACCTTGTCTATTGTGTATGCATACATCCCTATGGATTATTGTTTCTTGTTAAAGACTTGACTCATATTAAGTAAAGGGAATGCATGTGTGAGAGCTCATCTATTATGTAGGTTTCTACTAAGCCAAATATGAAACTCAAACAAAAGTTGAACTTTCAAAAGTCAAAATTTGACTAACTTCTTGGTTTTGCAAAAAAATTGGGCAACACTTCCCTTAGCGAAAGTGACTTTCAAAAATGTATACAAAATCAAGTATGAAAAATAAACTTAGTCAAATTGAACTAACTCCTATAGCTCCCGCAAGTGGCGAACATCTAAAACAACTACCTATTTAAGCTAATACTCAGACTAAGTAGAGCTTACAATCAACCACATGCAAGTCCATACCACAATGGGTAAGTACTCTCACCAAGATCCGAAGTGGTTTTCACACAACATAATTCATTGATCCTCTAGATAATATTTCCCTTTTACCCATCTTATATATGGCATATCGCTAGACCATTTAACTTAGAAACAATGCCTAGTCGCCCTAAACTGTTTAAATATCAAAAGTTTAATAACTTGTTTTCAAAATACGGGCAAGGGACTGAGTCATTTATATGGGTTGTGTAGCACACCGAACATATTCGGTTCCCCACCGAGCAATCGAATATGTTCGGATACTCGACAGAGCGGGAACCAAACATGTTCGGCCGAACGCAAATTAGGGGGCTGCTAAACGCATCCTTGTGTGTGTGTGGTGTGAGTGAGGCGTGTGTGGGGTGTGCGTATGTGCATGTGTGTGGTGTGTGTGTGTGTGTGTGTGTGTGTGTGTGTGTGTGTGTGTGTGTGTGTGTGTGTGTGTGTGTGTATGTTCAAAAGTGATGAGCAATGCTCCCCAGGGCCTCCCAACCCCTATATGTATAAAAAAAATACAAAAATTAAAAAAATAAAAATGTTAGGGCTCGGTCTAAGTTGGGCCACGTTCGGACTCAGTACTGAGCGTTCGGGTTCGGTCACCGAATCTGAACGCGATGCTATGCAGGATAAGGCTTAAGTCGAACCATTCGGCTTCGAGACAATGTCCAGTTGTCTGTTCATATGCAAATATAGATAAAATACTTCCAATTATACTAATTTGTACATAGTGTGTGGTTTCATGCTAAACCATTCGGCTTAAAAATAATACCTAGCCCTTCACAAAAATCCTTTCTCAGAATAAAACAAGAGACTGAACCGTTTGGCTTGGAAATAATGTATAATTTATCCTAAGTCATACAAAAGCACGAAGTTGGGCAATTCGGTTTGGAAACAATGTCCAACTTCAATCAGAACCCCCCAAAGAAACAGATGGACAAAACCATTCAACTTATAAACAATGCTTGGTCTCAAAAATCAAACAGACAAACCCTCAAAAATAAACACAGCAACCATACCATTCAGCTTAGAGCCAATGTCCGATCCTTCAGGAAACAAGCAATAAAACACGACACTGGACCATTCAGCTTAGAAACAATGCCCAGCCTTTGGTTGACCTGGTCAAACTCATGCAATACCACCTTCCTTCCACATTCTCCCAGTTCATCCCTTAGTCTGACTTTAGTTAGGATAAAAGGAAATTGCAATTCATGCATGTATTCCTTCAAATAATCTGATTAAGTTCTCAAAAGAAAACAAAGATCATAGAGGAATACATGCATACCTCTCATACAAACTGGAAAGATGTAATGGTAGGGGTATATTGGGTTCACACAAGGCAGAATAAGCTATATTTGAAACTTTTCTGTCTCCAGAATCTTGCATAGATTCCGGCAGAGCTCCCGCAATCGGTAGGGTAACCTCCCACAAAGGACTTGTTGCGGTCCTATGGGTTGCAACCCACCTGCCGCCTTCTTCTCGTAACCAAAGATCATATTAAGAGTAAGAAGGAAAGAGGGAGAAAAGTCAGACTCTCGAGATACAGGAAGGGGACAGACTCAACTCGTAGGAGAGGGCCTTGTTGCCTTGATGCGCCTAAGGGCCCAACAATGGTGGTTAAAATCGTAGCAGGATGCTCAACCTGCGACCAAGCGCAAAACAAGCAACACTTTGATGAACCTCCAAATCGCAATAATAACCCTCTTGGGATCCTTATCACTCCCTTAAACCACGATGTTGTTCCCTCTGATTGAAACGCCGATGCGTCGCCTACAAGTGCATTGTTTGAATAGAGCACCCCCCCCTCTGTGCTCTATTCGAAAGGTAGACAAAAAACACCGATACACAACAATGATACAATATGCTTAAAAGTCGTACACAATAACAGGGCTCAAAGGTAAAGCCTAGCAACAAACTCTAAGACCCAAACAAGCATTCCAAGTTCGCAAGATCACGGTGCGAGCCTGATAGTCACCAAAGCAAAGTAGCGGACTCTAAGACCCAAACAAGCATATAATTGTCACCACTACTGATGCAAACGATGCCCCTCTCCTCTTCTTACTACGCTCACACAACTACTATAATCTAACTACGAACAACAAAGCAAGTTGTTTAAAGTTAGCAAAAACAACCGAAGTATATGTGAGTGTCGACCATGCAGGTCGTCTCCATGACCAGGTACAAACCCCCTTTCACTCAAACCTCTTACGATAATTTATGGCGGGTAGCCTCTATACGCACAGAGGAGCCCTGCGTCCTAGGTTCCTTGGCCTCATGAGCTGAGTGCTCACACGTTTTCCCACAAGTCGGGTAAATGTCCCCCAAACTTGTTCTTTCCCGCCTTCTTATACATGCCGAACTTTCGAGTGCACCTTCCTGCAACCGTCAACTAGATGTCAAAGATCGAAGGTAAACGTGAAGGTCATAACAATGAACACTGAATTAAATGAAGAGCATGACAATCATGAGTAACCCACAAACTGCAGGATGGTTACGATGACCTCCGACAGGCACCGCGAAGAAAACAATCAATTGAATAGTACAAACTCGCTCAACCATGAAAGTCCTGTTTACAACCGCATTTCCACGTCACCAGAGAAAGTGCCTGCTAAGTTGACAATGATTGAAGAGAACAGCACCACGGTGAGTACGATGATCAGCGCCATAATGGTTATGTCGACCATGTGGAGTAGCACTCAAAACCTAACCTGAAGTTGAAGTGTCCGGCCATGGATCATGCTTCACTGCTCACTAAACATGCAAAGATGGTAATGAATCCGCATTTTTAACTGGGCTACATACATACACAATGCCACGCCTAAGGCCGCGCGATCTGGCTAGGCAACGTAATGGGTCCCTCGCTCTCCTCTTTACTCTCGCACGTGCACTCGTACACTGCCAACCAATATGCAAGTTTCCCATGAATCTTCTGCTAAAATGTGAACAAATATGTGCCCTACAATTTCACGTCCAATGATGATGGTTACGATCTCGGGCTGATGTCGATTGCGAATGCTATGGCGAAGGCGGCCTCCTAAAAAACAATCGCCTGAGCGAAAATGATCATTACGAAGAATACCGCTCAAATACCAAAACCACCATTAATTACGCACAACTCCCCCCAAACGGTCTCCGTAATCACAACTCCCTTGGAAACGGCAGGAAGATGACAACCATCAATCGACTGAGAACGAAACCACGTTGGAGAGTTGCACTGCGCAGTCTCATGCCATGCAAGTGTAAACCACTAGTACCTTTCCCGTGTGGGAAAATAGGGAAAAAAACTCCTGAATATTCGGAGGTCGGGCCCGACGACGACTGCCATTGATAAATCTGATCGGCAACCGTCATTTCGTTTCGGTCTCTGAAAAGGTCGGACACCTACCTTAGGCCCGCTATTTTCCCACAAGGCAAAGGTACTACTGGTTTATTATTTGGTCGTGTGAAAATGACAATGAATCTTTCCCCGTCAGACAGGAAGATTCATACTATTAGGTAAACATCCTCAAATTATAGCCTCCTCCTTCCTCGTAACTTTCATGTCCAACTTCTTCTCATTCTCGACCCCCCCTTTCTCTCAATTGATTTCACCCTCTATCTCGCCATACCTATTTCCCTCCTTCCGTTGTTCACTATACCTTCCGCCTTGTTCACATCGCGAGTCTGAACACACTAATCAAATGGAACGTATACCCACTGCGTTTTGCGTGGGCCTACCGAAATATCCCACCGCCACAACTCGACCTACGTACCAAGATCCATGACCGCCATTCACACCCCTTCGTCATGCCCAACATCGCTCTTTGACTATATTCAGTTACCGAAGCCTAAACTTTACCTATGTCAAAGGTCGAGGGGAAACCCCCCTCTCACGACACAATAGAAAACTTTAGTCTGTTGTACGCTTTATAGCTAAAAAAACTTCATTTTTAAATAAAGTAAAAGTAGTTGTCTCCGAAGCCCACGATGCAGTAATCAAACTTGTCGTTCAATGTTGCAATGTTGCTCCTGCGCATACCACTCACGCGCATGCCACGATCAAACACAATGATAAAAAGGAATAAATATTCATTGATCCTCATATGGTAAATTACCCGGTAAACGTGCCGACTTTTCAATCATCAATAAAAAAAAGAGATCACATGCGCCTTCAAAGCTGCACACCTACACACAATTTAGCTTTAGTCAAACTTTCGATCGACGTAAAGCAGATACTACCTCGACTCGCACGATGACATCAAATTTGATGTCAAAGCCTATTTCTTGTCACTTGCAAAAACGCAAAGCGGATACCCTTGTAAGGGTATTCACACCGATAGTGTTGCCAAATGTTTTACTAAACCAGAGAGTTAAACAAAATTTGAATATGTAAAGTCAGAGTTATTATTAGAATTTGTATTTAGTTTTGTACAAATTTTGGAAAAACACTTTTATAATGGAAGTGTTGCCATAATTTTTACAAATCTAAAGAGTTAGTAAAATTTTCTCTTGGCATAACTCAAGTTTTATCTTGAGTTCGTATTTGACTTGGGATAAATTTGCGAAGCCTACTTCTCTACAGGAGGTGCTGCTAAAATTTTCACTAAATCAGAGAGTCAGACAAAATTTAACTCTGTAAAGTCAAAATCATTCTCAGATTTTATATTGAGCCAAGTATAAATTATGAAAACGTACATTCTTTAAAGAGAGTGTTGCCGAAACTTTCTTAGTTTTCAAGAGTTATATTATATTTTGATACGAAAATTTTTGACAATCCACCCTGTATAGAGGAGATCCTGCCAAAATTTTCCTTATTCTTTTAACACTTATTGAGAGGTAAAATTTAGATTTTGTCATTAAGAGAAACTGAGTAAGATATGATACGGGGGTCTGTTCTTCATACATTTACAGTTTAGTTTTGAGAATTAGCATGTGGTGTGTTACACGTCCTTTCGATTATTCGATTCAAGATCTGTCTAGACGAGTCTCATCCTACGAGGATCATCCTCTCTTATCCTTTAATAACAGGTCGGTTTACGATTCAACTCTCACTCGCTCTCTTGACTCAACCTAAGGCCTTAACCCTTATGGGTTGAAATGCTTCTTTGAACTTTTATCCAAACTTTTATTAAATAGTCATTTAAAAAGGATTGAGTGTTTTATTTTAGAAGGTTTGACAAAGGTTGAGGCTTGTATGGGTGTGAGTGTCAAAAGTGGTTGAAGTTGACCCCGTGCAGTGTGTTCTCTGTCGATGTGAAATTTTTAATGTGATTGCATATATGTTTTGTGAGTTGAAGTCGTGATTTGACTTTGTCTGCGATCATATGTATATTTTGAAGGAGGTCACTATGTGATTGTGAGAGTGATCGTCCGTGCGTAAAAATCGAGCACATTTATATAAAGATAAAAATGAGATTCCTTCTATCTCTTACATTTCAAATTTTAATAGTTCGATGTTAAGGTTCATAGCGGCTAGCAAAGTCAAACTCCTTGACCTGTTTCCATGCCCCCAATGATGGAGCCTCGTTCCTTGGGTCAGAGGCGTTTGACCGCCACAAGGAGTTGAAACCCGTCTATCATCCCTCTCCGCAGTGTGCAGAAGAGGGTAGGTCTTGCAACCGCACTTGTGATAGTTTAGCGCCGAGAGATTAACCCCTAAAGGCGCGCGTCAGCCGACACTTGAGTGTCGAAATCGACCACCGAAATCATTGATGACCGCATGATTACGGGTACCACATAGTGCGTCGTCATCGTGACTACTTGTGTGTTCATGTATGAGTAGTCGATATGACAAGGCCTACGTCGCCGAGATATTTATTCAAAGTTTCGCGCGTGTCTCTTACTTATTTTGTTGTCAAAAGGTTATGGGTCGGATACAAAAAGGGACTAGGCGTGATTCTCATTTTGGAGTCTTACTTTAGTTTTATGAAAGTGTGCGCGTGGTTAGACGGACCGTCCTAGTCGACCGGCGAAGAGTTGTGTTTGGGAGATCAAGCCCTAGAGCATCGGTTTACGTACGAGTCTGATTAAGTCGTTCGACCACGAGTACCCCCTATGCTACAACGTATGAGAAACATCATCAGTTGGGCTACCTCTACAATTGTACTTTAGCAACTTTTGTACATGGTTCGGTAACCCGGTGAGGATACGACTGTCCAATGGTGGTGACAGCCCCTTGTGCAGAGATAAGTCGTGCCTCACCTGACCCCTATCCTATCGTAGGGGTTCACGAGAGGTGCAACTGCTGCACGCGGCTGGAGCGGTGAAAGTTCCATTGCAATAAGAAGTCCTACAAAATCCAGTGTGATACGGCTATAAGGGTCCCTCTGCAGGACTGATGCGCTCGACACCGTGTCGGATCACTGTTCATCTTGTCACAGTCGCAGTATACTACGTTTTGGTGAATAGTAGGGTTTAGTGAATTGGCGGTTTAAAACACTAGTACCTACCAATGCTATGGGCGCGAGGTCCTCCCTGCGACTTTCAGAGGCCCACGCTGCAACGTTGGCCGTAGATGGAAAATGTGTGCGACCATGAAGGCCCCGACAGTCGTGGCGCGTTAACATGAACTTGAACGCCCTGATGCCACACACTGGTAGAGGTACTGGTGGTTTAAATATAGAACAAATTAAGCAAAAAAACGCATGAACGAGGCTGTAATCTATTCAATTTTCCTGTTATTCGATGAATGACTTTGACTCGCTTTAAGTTTTTTTTACGACTCGACATAATCCCCTTCAATTTCTTTTATCAACACTTGAGATCAGTTAGAGCTTATACATTTTTTCCGTTGGATTTCATCATCAAGGAGATATCGGAAGTCAATTTACTAACACAAACACTACAAGGGAAAATGGTTAAGCGGATGTGCGATTATTTATCACAAACAAAAACCCAACTCATTCAGGACGTCAACACCCGACTGTCAGAATGTAGTTACTTTATATTTTGGCAACGGTTTGACCATCTTACGGTATTTTTTTCCACCATTGCGGGACCCTCAGGTGATTGAAGGTTTCAAGGCCCTCTCACACAAGTCTGAGCCGAATCTTCTTTGTATCTTCAGTGACTTAATGCCTCTCTCGCTGCTCTAGTCCATTTGATTACGTGAGGAAGGCGACAAACGGGATTGAAAACCTGCAATTTGTGCAAAAGCCTCTGTGGGAGGTTTACCCCACCGATTGCGGGAGCTTTGCCTGAACCTAGGCGAGGTTCTGCAGGCAGAGAACTTTGAGGTGTACTTCCTCTTCGTTGTGTGAACCCACTATACCTTTATCAATACGCCTCTCTAGTTTGACTGTCATATATGCATGCACCCCTACAACTATTTTGCTTCTTTTCATGACTCTATCAGTCCAAGTAAAAGAAATGTATGTGTAAATCTCATTTTATCTTATTGCGTGAAGTCAGAGATAGGGGAATAAACTGAGGGAAGGTGAGAGGAAGACGGTTTTGTACGCGGTTGACCGAGTCTTCAAAGGGGTCAGACATTGTTACTAAGACGAATGATCTGACCGCTATCTTTTCTTTGAAGGGGTCAAACAATGTTTCTAAGATGACTACTCATGTTGGTGTTTCTTTGGGGTTTTGTTCGTATGGTCTTGGAAACCATGTAATGTTTCGAAGATGATTGACCTGCGTTTTTTTTTTTTTTTTTTTGTGGTTTATGAACGGACTCTGGGCATTGTTTCTAAGATAAATAGCCAAAAACTCCCCACTTTCTTTGATTCTGAATTTGAGAATCGGGTAATGTTTCTAAGATGATTAACTCAACTCCCTGCATGTTTTTTTTTTAGGGAGATTCATGTCAAGGGACTAAGTAATGTTTCTAAAATGATTGACCTAGTCCGAAGTCATGCACCTAATTTGAATCAAGAATATGATTCTCTATAATAATTATATATATATATATATATATATATATATAAACAGGCTATTTAAATATTGTTTGTAAGATGAATGGTTTGGTTGTAGCTTATTACTAAGGAAAGTATGAAATTTAAGTAGCATTTCTGGATATCTGGCAGCCCCTAATTAATCCGGTTTATCCGGCCGGAAAATGGCCGCTAATTATTATCGGAAATACTGTTTCCAAGGACTGCACATAATATGCGCAGAGCCCGAATATCGGATTTCGGGGTGTAGCGGGGTAGAGGGTGGCAGGCCGAATACCATCTCGCTTTCATATTTGAAGGGGGACTACCAATTTTGAAAAAAAAGGTTCGATTTGGGCTGTTGTCGAGCGGATTGGTACGACACTGTACAAGGGCAACGCGGGACCCTTCCGGCCGCTTCACGCAGGAGTTGGAATTAATCCTCGTTGCGAATACATACATGGAGCTTCCGCAAGCCGCTCCGACCGAGTGTGCTAGCCATACCTCTCGCGAGCCCCTACGACAGGATAGGGCCTACACGAGGCACGACCTACCTCCACCTTACGGGAGCTGTCACCTCCGTGCGGTGGGCGTATCCCTGCTGAGCTACCAGTCCACAGTACGAAAGCTGATCAGTTGCAATTGCAGAGGTGGACCAGCCGAGGGCATTTCTCGTTCGCTGTAGCATAGGGGGTACGCGTGGTAGTACGCCTCTATCGGACCCGCACACGAACCGACATCTTGGGGGGCTGAGGTCCCAAGCGCGACTCGTCGCCGGTCGACTATGACGTATCCCACACGCCGCGCGCACACCACTTTAAAGAACGTAAGAGTAAAACACACCCCCAACATACGCACGAAACGACACAACACAAACAACGCGACGACACTCCTAGTCCCTTCAGTAGTCGTCCCATAATTCTCCGACGTGGAAACCGGATAGGCGTCGCGCGCGAGACTTGGTATAAAACCGCGCGGACACAGGGCTAACTCGTATCGACTCGCAATACAAGCATGCGCAAGCGGTCGCAGTGATGGCGTACCATGTAGTACCCATACTCGTGCGGTCCTCGTTAATCTCAAGGGTCGCATTCGACACTCAAGTGTCGGTTGACACGCGCTGCCGCACTTTTTCTAGTCGGGCCACTTCGGACGACCGGAAAGCCAACATGCTGTCACACAGGATTTTGTATGTGATTGCAATAACTAAAATAAATTAAATAATGCAAATCTCTTCCTGTTGTGTGCCTCTGGCTTAGAGCGAGACCCTTCAATTGGGGTCTTTGCTGGTCCCCAGTCTTAGGAATCTTTTATTTTGATTCGGAACAGCAGAGAATTATACAAGTAATAATCATAAAATTATGGGGTGCTATGCATGCATCAATTATATCAATCTGATTTTGAAAACAGTGATAAAATATCCACGAAGGCAATCATCAAGCAAGAATAATGTAGAAAATAAAATTGACCGACTCGAACGAAGACATTGGCAATTGAATGAGGAAAGAATGAAAACTCATAATAATCTCAGAAAGTACACATTGATGAGCGTGGTCAGCACCTCTCAGGAGTCCTCACTCATCCCTCAGGTCAGTCTCTCTCAATCTCTTTTCATTGGTCTTCCCTGATGCCGAAACCCACGCCCACGTATGATCTGAGACTGAGGCTTCATGACAAAATGCCACCTGTAGCCAGCAAGCTCTGAGCACGACCATCCGAGACACATGACACGGTAGTTAACCATGGAGCAAATCTCCTCCCACAATGTAGGCAGCTCGTCCACTGAGAAGACTCCCCGTTTGAGGTTGGGGTACTCGATGGGCTCGGTCAACGCCTCAACTTCAATCACCACAGGAGAGATGTACCTCTTTGCCAAACCAATCATGTCCAGCCAACTTGTGCCATCAGTGAGAAGAGAAGGAACCTGAGACCTAGGATAGTCAGTATAAAGCGTCGGCCCGAAGCTGTGGATCAACGTAGTACCACTCTCATCGAGCTCCCTCTCTCTCTGCTCAAGATATTCGGTGGCTGAGACCCAGACTGGATCAAAAAGTTCATGACCCTCCTTGCCCTTCTTCAGATAAGGCCTCAGATCATGAATAGTGCCATCAACAAAACTGGTCTGGACAACGAAGATTGACAGATCTCCCTGTCTGAAACCAATGGAACTAACATACTGATAATGAAATGCTTCTTTGCATGAGATCCGATTGAGGTTGGCCAGCACTAACTCGCTGACTTGAAAAGATTCAACTGTACTCATGGAAGACTACTTCGGCTGCCCGTCGACTATCGTTTCTGAACACTGTTCCTGATAAGAATACTGCTGTTCCTGATTTAGTTGTTCCTGAATACTGTTTTCTGATAAGAGTGTTGCTTCTTAATTCTGATCAGGTGGATGAATGATTGCTGACTTGAGAACTGAGTTGCTGCTGATCATAAAGTTATTCAACTACTGATTAAAAATCGTAGAATGCTGGGTACTGACTAAATGAAAGCTGAGTAATGGTTGTTGAAAACTGATTGAATAATTGTTGAGCACCGATTGCTGAGAACTGATCGAATGTCTGGTTAAATGAGCCGATCTCAAACCTGGTTGCTTTGGTCTAATCTGCCTCTGACTGATGCATGTATCTGCATGCTGAACTTTCTCTCACTGATGTCTGTAGATTGTTGACAATCTACGATCTAACTTTCTTGCTCTGCCTTGTGCTTGCGTCAGTCTGCGTTGGTCTGGTTAGTAAGGGGCTCCGTGATGTTTGTTAATTGTCCTGTCTGTCTCAAGATTGCCGACCTGGTGAGGAGTAGAGGGAGACAAGGCGTCACATGAGCAACAAAAAGGCTGTTGGGGTTGCTCTGTGCCATTGGTGGTGGGGCACTGGCACCCATGTACACACAGGGATCAAGGACTCGTTCCCGTGGTGTTGCGAACACGAGGACTCACATTGAGGTTCAGGAAGACGACGGAAACGGTGATGGGTCAGAGGGCGAGTATGAGGCTCCACCACACCCCTCAGATGATGATGACGACGTGGACACTGTAGGGGACGCTAATGATGCCCGCTAGGTTAACAAGGTTACGATGGAAAAGGAGTGTTGCTACACACACACACACACACACACACACACACACACACA
>BFEA01000280.1:1761078-1779268 GCA_003427395.1 Chara braunii | reverse complement strand
TCTCTCTCTCTCTCTCTCTCTCTCTCTCTCTCTCTCTCTCTCTCTCTCTCTCTCTCTCTCTCTCTCTCTCTCTCTCTCTCTCTCTCTCAGCGCTTGTATCACACGGCCTTGCGCTGTGCCTCTCTCTCGTGAGCTCTCTCTGCCTTCTCTACTACGAGGATCATAACCCTGGAGACATCCGCCTTCCTACCTGTACTCTACTTCTACAGCAGCGGCTATGGCGGCCTGTCGTCCACAGCTTAGCGCTGCCCAGCAGGGCTTCCTAGCGTTTAGTCAACTCGCGATAGCGCGCAAGCAGCCAGCAGCGCTTCCACCTTCTCACGAGTGAACAATCTGTCTGAATGGAAGTGAGCCAGTCCTTATATTGACTTGGACGGGACCTTTGCTTCACTTGGCCTCTGCTTGACTTGGTCTGGGCTTGACTTTGACTGGAACTGGTCAGCCGCACCCTGTTTGACTTTTGGAATTTTAAGGCCCGTACCTTCCCGACCTTTCTTGGAGTGCTGTTGCATTTGGGACTGTGGGACTTGACTTGGGGACCCGGCACCGGTTGAATTTTGACCTGTGTGTGCAGCTGCTGCAGCAGAAGTAGCAGGACTTGCAAAAAAAAAAAAAAAACTGAAAATAGAAAACTGCTGCAGTGACAGCAATTTAAGACCTCGAGTTTGATCCCTCGGAGTGGGCTTGGCCCCCCGACTGAACTAGAACCACCAAACCACCAATTCCAATATATGAGTACACAGTCAAGCTGGGTTACAAGATGCTGTTAAAAACAAAGGACCCAGACCCAACAAAGATGGAGCAAGTTAATTGGTTCGGAAGCAGACCAGATAGCAAAAATCCCATGGAAAAAACATAAAACAATAAGACCTATAAAAATCAGAAGCATGCAGTGGCTCATAACATATGTTGCTCTACCGGTCAATCAATGGCTACATGTCAGAAGAAGAAAGAACGATCCAACCAGCTCTGATATCTGTGCAGCCTGCTCAGACCAAGAACAGGAAGACGTGATACATTGCCTAATTAACTGTAAAGAAGCCACAGATTATTGGGCAAGAGCAGCAGCACTATGGGATAGTTTGCTCTCGTCTCCCCTCCCGGAGCACCCCCTTCAACTGCTCCTTTGGACTAATTTATCCTCTAACTCCGGCAAGTCAGAGAAAATATGGTTCGGGATAATACGCAAGGTCACACTATGGGCCATATGGAAGGAAAGATGCAGCAGAACTCTGGACGGCACGAAGAACCCACGGGAGAAAGTGTGGGCAGCAACCAAAGAGATGATTGAAGCGGAAATCCTCTGTCATTGGAGGAAGGTTAAACTCTGGGTGCAGAACAATCCAGAGACAGAACAGGTGACACTTGCTAAATTCAAGCGGATCTCGTTAGTAGGTGACAAAGTGGCATGGCTGTCTGGGCACGTTTTACGATGGAAAGAATGGCATACTTTGGTCAAGTTGGTCTTCTAGCAGAACACACAGATACTTGAGGAACCAGCCCCAGTCTGGGCGTAGAAGAGCATCCAAGATACATGCGCGACAGGCGGCAGCCAATGTTTCACAGGGAACACATGGAAGAGGATTAACCTTCTTTAGGGTTTAGGGTTTAGGGTTTAGGGCTGAGGGTTTGGACAGAAATAAGACAGCAGAAGCTAGAATGCTAAGGATTTCATGAGGCTTATTTGCGGGGCTTAGGGTTTAGACAGCATTGCAGCAGTTGTAGATTCTCAGACCTTTCTTGTTTTGCATGTTTTATCTGACAGGTTCTTATAGTTGTCCTGAGAGGAAAGGTGCAAGCAGGGCAAGCTGACAGTCAATCCTCCACATCGCCGGAGTAATCAATGCTGATCAGGGTTCCTTCGGCCAGACGGAAGGAAGCGTGTGGGTGTTCTATGATGTAATATTTTCCTAACTTGCCGGTGGAATAGGAACCAGACTGATACTCCCCAGAATGGAAATACAGCCGGGACCATAATGCACTCAGACTCACTTTCTTCTTTGCTTCGCATACATGCAAACAGATGGCAACTCACACTTTCGCCCAACGCCCACTCAAAGCTCAGAGATATGGATGTCGAGAACGCAGTTCAGATGTAAACTCACTTCAACAAGCTATGGCGCATTAGCGCCTGTACATCCCAACTCTTGTCACTGTGTCCAACACCAATGTTCGCACATACTCCACTTTGCATCACCCTGAATACACCACACGCATTCACTGTATCACACACTCACACACTAAAGCCTATCTTCGACCTACAGCGGCTATGGCCGCTCAACTACTACTGACTCTGGCTACGCTATCTTCCACTTCGACTTCGGGCGACCTGCAGACCACCTCGCACAAGACGCCGGGGCAGTGCTTCCGCATGCCTCACGCAGTAATGAATGAATGGCTGGGCACTGCCTCTTGATTTATACTTCTGTAAGTTGTTGGTCTGCCCCTTTTCCACCGGGCGCATGGTGCACACAGTCCCTCATGGTACCTGCTGACCGTGCAAAGTGAGACTGGGACTGGGGACCGCCGACTAAGCGAAGTTGGACTCACCACTTGCCCACTTGCCTATGGCTAATCGTGAGAACTCTTGAAAGGCCACTTCCGGACCTTCCGGAAGCTTGTAGCCTTGGCCTTTCGGGACTGTAGCAACTACAACCTTGACCTTTCAGGACTGTAGCAACTACGACCTTGACCTTTCAGAAATGCTACAGATAGGACCTCTACACAGCTATGACCCCTACTCGACAGACCTACAGATCGAACCCCTACAACTACACAGACCTACGACAGACAACAGCCAACTACCCAAAACACAGGTCGCGGGTTCAAACACTCAGGGGTCAACTCGATACTGTAAATGAGGCTTAAGGGACTTAAAGGGGTTGTACACTCAGGGGTCAACTCGATACTGTGTAAAAGCCAACTACGGCCGAAAAAGAGTTCCTGGACTCTTTTACACAGACTTTTCTACACTCCCGGGTGACCTGGGCACACCACTGGGCGTGATGTGCGGCCGCAAAGCCGGGCATAGCGATCTTTCTACAGGGAAAAAAACACCTTTTCACCCACACAAAGAAAAAACTTAAAGGGGCTTAAAGGACTTAAAGGGGTTTCAAACACTCAGTGTAAAACACTCAGGGGTCAACTCGATACTGTGTAAAAGCCAACTACGGCAAGGGTCAACTCGATACTGTAAATGAGGCTTAAGGGACTTAAAGGAGTTGGCTTTTACAACCCCTTTAAGTTCCTGGACTCTTTTACACAGACTTTTCTTCACTCCCGGGTGACCTGGGCACACCCCTGGGCGTGATGTGCGGCCGCAAAGCCGGGCATAGCAATCTTTCTACAGGGAAAAAAACACCTTTTCACCCGCACAAAGAAAAAACTTTTAAAATTCGACTTCAACGAAAAGAAAAAGAAAAAGAAATCCACTGGACACAGTGAAGTGCAATCAGACTCGTTCTCATTCACACTTTTCATGCATGTAAACAGCAGCACAGCAAACTGGCGACATGCGCCCACTCAAAACTCAAAGATATGGCATCCAGATACGAGTTCACTTTCAAATGGCGACTCAGCGCCCAAACAACTCACTGTTCACATACATCGGATCACCCTGGATATCCCACACGCGTCACTCTGAACACTCACACATACACACACACACTTCACACTAAACTACAGCTATGGCAGCTATGGCTGCCTCTACCCTATCGCTATGCTACGCTCCTTCTCTCTCGCCCACTTCAGCTCCGGGCTCTCTGCAGACCTCCTTGCACAAGTCGCTGTGGCAGCGCTTCCGCATGGCTCACGCAGGAATGAATGAAAGGCTGGGCGCTGCCTCTTGATTTATACTTCGGAAACTCGTTGGTCTGCCCTTTGCCAACGGCCCATGGTGCTCACAGTCCCCCGTGGTACTTGCTGGACCGGACTGGGACTGACTGGAGCCGACCTTCTAGAAGGACTACAGCTAGACTTCTGGAACTCGCTAAGACTTCTACTCTATAGATCTACAGACCGAACCCCTGCTGCCTATGGACCTACGACAGACCTACCAACTGTCTACGACTACACAAGTCACAGGTTCAACTCTCGGGGACTACACAGATACTGTACATGGGTAGGGTGAAGTCTAGGGATCGAACCCTGGGATCTGCGTCTGTTACTGCAAAAGGTGAAAACCGTTTCAGAAGGCCCAAGGGTGTGTATGTAATTAGATCCCACACCCCTTTTCATAATGTATTAACAATTTAATAAATTAATAATTTATTAGTGAATTCAAAATTTAAGATATATGTGTTTGACGATATATGTCGTCATCAAATTAAAAAACAAAAGGAGAAGACTGTGTCCAGGGGAGGCAGAATGTACCACACACTTGTAAGAAGAACAGGTACTCTTCTAAACAGTGCTCGATACCCAGCTCTGCATTCCTGCAATATCAAAGGAGCACCCTGTTAGCACGATAGTTGATGAAACCTATTTACAGAAAACGCGCTCTCATTCCTTGAGCCTCCAAAGAACACCCTCCTCTCTCCCCCCCCCCCCCAACCCCCCCACAGAAAAAAAGACCACCCTCCACCTGTCTCCTCTCTTTCATGGCTACCGACGGTCTCAATGGTCAGTGAGACCGGCATACAAATCAGGGCCTGGTCATTAACAAAGTGTTCCTGGTTCATGCTGGTTAGAATCGGTACCAGAGTAAGTGGGGTCCCAAAGCAAGTGCGGTACCAAAGCAAGTGTGGTACCAAAGCACATGGGGTTCCCAAAGCAAGTGTGCTGATCTGTCAGGATCGGTACCGAAGCGAGGCGCAGTGTTTAAAGTAGGCCTGGCAAAGTTCAAAGGTGCTTGGAAGAGAGGACAAAATGATTGGGCTGCCTCCATGGCATGGCTCCCCCTGCAAACAAAAAAGGGGGCACAGGGTAAGGGGGTGCAAAATTTTATGCAAATATGAAGGATTTTTCATGCAATCCCAGCAAAAGCAAGAGGAGGGGGGGCGGCGGAGGATGGGGAATCATGGTGCCCGGCAAAGGAAGATGTATAATCCACACACCTTCAATAAACATGCATCCAATGCCATCCATAGAAAAACAAAATAGCAGATGAGGAAAAGCTCTCTTCAGTAGGAGCAGGAGCAGCAGCAGCAGCAGCAGCAGCAGTAAGAAGAAGAAGACGAAGAAGAAGACGAAGAAGAAGACGAAGACGAAGACGAAGACGAAGACGAAGAAGAAGAAGAAGAAGAAGAAGAAGAAAGACGAAGAAGAAGAAGAAGAAGAAGAAGAAGAAGAAGAAGAAGAAGAAGAAGAAGACGAAGAAGAAGAAGAAGAAGAAGAAGAAGAAGAAGAAGGAGAAGACGAAGAACACGAAGAAGAAGAAGAAGACAATGTTACCATATAGTTCACAGCTAGATAATGGACGGCGTTTTCCCATGTGCCAAGGACTTTCCAAATTCCAAATGACACGGCATGAGCTGGAGACAATGGCGGGCCAGCGATTGGAGGGGAGGGGGAACACAGCCTGCGACGATGTGCAGCTGCTTCTGAATCTGTCCTGATCGCTGGCCAGGGGAGCACCAGCCTTATATGCACAATAACATTTGACAAATGTCACAGAGTGATGCTGGTCGACAATCCCGACCACATGCAGCTGACCTCTCTGTAGGGTGTTGCTCCCGTGGCCGTCAATCGGTCAACATCCTCAACAGCACGTTGTCCGAGGAAAGGAGGACTTACCGCAGGTGTGATTGCTGCCACATTGAGTACAATTCTGAAAGATGTCGCGGATGGGCACCGAGAGCGTCGACAATTGTGCGCCACTGAGCCCAATCCCGATCCCGGCCATCAATGCAACACAATCAGACAACCAACACACACACACAAAAAAAAAAAAACAGAACAGAACAGAAAAGAAAAGAAACGGTGGAACAAACAGGGTCTAAACGTCAGTCCAATAGTACAGAAATTTTGGGCCACGGAGCACATCCCTGCGATGCAGCACATTCAAACCACCACCCAAAAAAGGTTGTGGGGGGGGGGCGGGGTGGGGAGGGGAAGAAAAAGGGGAAATGAAAAAAATGCACTCCTTGCTGCCTACTTTGGGTTGTAGATCTCTACAAGGGTCTAAAATTCTCTAAATGTCAGTCCAATAGTAACACAGCATAGGCAGATAGACACCGGCTATAGTACCTCTGCACCGGCAGATAGACACGGGTTATAGTACAGTACAACAGGGCCGACAGATAGACCCTGGCTATAGTATAGTACCACAGCAGCGACCAATAGACACTGGCTATAGTACCACCACAGCACCAGCGGATAGACACTGGGTATGGTACCACAGAACCGGCCGATAGAGGCTGGCTATAGTACCACAGCGGCAGCCAATAGACACTGCCTATTGTACCATAGCACCAGGAGATAGACACTGGCTTTAGTACAATAGCACTAGCAGATAGGCACTGGCTATAGTACCACAACACTGGGGGATAGACACCACAGAAGTGGCAGATAGATATCGGTCGGCTATCGTACTGTTCACGAGCAATCAACTCTCTCTTAGATCCATCTGTTGATCGAATTATGTTAAACGACCAATACACCGCCCCAGCCTTGCTGAAAAGAAAACCCGTCGCCTATGAAATTTTCGGAGGCCCGGAGCCGTAGATAAATCCAATCAGCGGCGGGCAGCCTCCGGAAAGGGACCACAACTGATAGCTGGATGTACTGGTGGTTTAAGAAATGCAAGTTCAAGCCACCAGTACACCCGAGTCTCGAGGCGCTCCACTGCGTGCCAAGCTTTTCCGAACCGCCAACGGCGCACTTCTTTTCTTTTTTGCGCGCCAAGCTTTACTGGTGGCTTTTCTGCGCCGCCAGCCATTGTGGTCCAGTTGGCCTGAGGTGTGAAGTTTTATCGGAGTAGGTTACATATTTTTTCTCTGCAAGGCTGGGGCCGAGTACTGGCGCGGCGGTTTACACCTGGTCCATCTAGCTGAATTGTATGTACGCACAACTGTAAGTTGATGCAACGATACCAACGGAACTAGCTCAGTTGATACACCCGTGAATTGTTGAGATACAGAGTATTACAGACTCAAGTTCGAATCCAGATACATTCAGATAAGAGAATATAATCATTCTGAATTGCCTGGGGGCAGTCAATTCCATGATGATATCTAAAGGCCGTCAACCTTTTCCAAAAAAAGTTGATGCAACAGTATCAGTAAATTTAAGAACACAAGTTTGAATCCTCATGGAATCAGATGAATACAAGAATGTAAGAGGTCAATCACTTCAGATAAAAGGCAAAAGAAAAAGCAGATATGAAGCAACCTCAACGGCTCCGAGGAGAAGGAAAACAGACCAGGAAGAGCAACTTTTCAATTCTTTTTTTGTAGACGCTCACCTGCGTTTCAGAGAATAGGTGGGGACCACAGAAATGCACTGCCGCTTCTGCAGGAGTCCATGCAAAGACCTGCTCGGCAAATTGCACCAGAGGCATCATAAGCAAAGATTAACCATTTTTCTTTTTTTTCTCTTTTTTTTTTAAGCAACTAAAGTTGTGAAACTAAACAGCTGGCATCACACTTGAACTTTCAAGCACTTCAAAACTAGGCTACTAGCCAGGCCGCCCGGGTCACCTTGTTTGCCCGGGCTGCCCGGCCGTGCAAGGACCATAGAAGGTACCAGCCAAAAAAAAAAAAAAAAAAAAAAAACTGAAAAAAAAAACTAGTTCTACCGAACGTCCAAACCCCCCCTGACCATCCGCGATGTCTGATCGGACAACAGGTCCGACCGTCCGCTTGGGGGGGGTGGGACGTCCGACTTGTTAAAAAACTAGGGGGGGGTCGGGTTTGGTCTGTTTCAGGCGCTGGGGGGTCCCCTGCACTGCACCCGAAGCGGGGGGGGCAGTGGGAAAAAGAAAGCAAGGCCAGGAGGGCCTTGAAAATTCGAAGCGGCCCAATCTGGGCCATCAGATCAAGCGGATCGACGGCCCAGATTGGACCATTTTAAAATTCGAAAATGGGCGGGGAAACTGCCATCCCCCCGACGGACTTTGCCCCGCCCCTCTCGACGGAGTTCAGCCTTGCAGTTGCCGAACTCCGAGGCGGTCACCAGCACCCCAATCGTCATCGCCCGACCGCACCAGGTGAGTCCTCCTCCTCCTCCTCCTCCACCTCCTCCTCGTCCTCCTCCTCCTACTACTACTACTCGTAGACCATCGATTCCTCCCCATCCTCCTCTTCCTCCTCTTCCTCGTCCTCCTCCTCCTCCTCTTCCTTCCTATTCCCCCTCCTCCTCGTTCTCCTCCTCCTCCTTCTCCTCTTCCTTCCTCTGCGTCCTCCTCCTCCTCCTACTCCTACTCCTACTCCTCTTCTTCCTCCTCCTCCTCTTCCTCCTCCACCTCCTCCTCGTCCACCTCCTCCTACTCCTCCATCGCCGACATCCTTTCCTCTACTTCCTCCTCGTTCCTCCTCCTCCTTCTACACCTCCTCCTCTTCCTCCTCCTCCTCCTGCTCCTCTTCCTCCGCTTCCTTCCTCCATGTCCACATTCTCCTCGACCTCCCCCTCCTCCTCCTCCTCTTCTTCCTCCTCCTCCACCGCAACCTCCTCCTCCTCCTCCTCCACCTCTGCCTCCTCCTCTTCCTCCTCTTCCTCCTCCTCCTCCTCCTCCTCCTCCTCGACCATCCCGCCTTCTCGCCACGGACGTCGACGTGCCCGTCTCCCCTCCCCCTGCCCTTCCTCCTTTTTTTTTTTTTTATCAATCGCTTACAATCGATGAATCAATCAACCAATCAATCAAACAAGACCATCAATTTTGATGGATCTTGATTGATTCAAGATCCCACCGAAGTGAACAAACGCTGACAATCAGCCAATCAATCAATCAATCGAGACCATCAATTCCAATGGATCTTGATTGATTCAAGATCCCCCCGAATCGCGCGATCCGAAAAGATCTTGAATCAATCAAGATCCATCGGAATCGATGGTCTCGTCCGCTCCTCCTCCTCCTCCTTCTTCCCCCTCCTTCTCGTCCTTGTCCTCCTAGTCCTCTGGTTCTTTGTCGTCGCCCTCCTTCCCCTCCTCCTCCTCCTCCTCCTCCTCCTCCTCCTCATCATCATCATCCACGTCCTTTTCGTCCCCCTCGTCCTCCTCTTCCTCCTCCGCCTCCATGCCCATGTTCATTGATTGGTTGACGTGGCGAAGAAGGCGAAGAAGAAGGGAGGACGAGGAGGTGGTGGAGGAGGAGAGGAGGAGTAGGAGGGAGGAGGAGGAGGAGGGAGGAGAAGGAAGGCGAAGAAGAAGGGAGGACGAGGAAATGGTGGAGGAGCAGGAGGAGGAGGAAGGCGAAGAACAAGGGAGGAGGAGGGAGGGGAGGAGGAGGAGGCCGAGGAGGGTTGTATAACCTCCCCCCACATTTTTCTGTTTGGAAATCAATCAATCAATCAATCAATCAATCAATCAATCAATCAATCAATCAATCAATGTATCAATCAATGATTCTGTTATGATCCTGGCCAATTTCGAGGTACACATTCATCAGATAGTACAATGCCGTCCAATTGCAGAAAGAAATAAATGAACTTGAGAGGAGAGAGAAGATTAGAAGAAGAAGAAGAAGTAAGAAAGAAGAAGAAGATGATGTACACCAGCATAGACAAATCACAAAGCTCTTCTTCTTCGCCCAACACTCTCTTCCTCCTTATCTCCTCCTCTCTTATTCACACAAGAAATAATAATACGAATGTTGAATGGCTGAACCAGGATCAATGTCCGAATCCCTCTTCTACTGCTAGTATCACTTGAGGTCCACCATAGCCATGGCCGCCTCCCTCACTCTTCACTCTCATAGGCCGAGGCTATGGAGGACTACTAGGCCTTGCCCAGATGCCCAAAGTACAACCCAAAGCAGCTGGCTCAGGCCGCCATGCCTGACTCTGCCTCGAAGCTTCTTGGTGTGGCTCAACCCCAGCTGGGGCCTTCCTGCTGCAGCGCCCACCAAGGTCACGAAGATGGCTGCCACCATAGCCAGGTAAGTACCTCTGGCGCTCCTCCCCCTTCCTGTCCTTCTTCCTCCTCCAAGTCCTCGCTTCTTCCCCAGCAGCGCTGCTCCAGCCAGCGCTCCAACCAGTGTGTCGCCAAACTGGCACACCAACAATGAGGCTGGGCCCTTCGCCCTGCCTGGAGATATAGCGGCCTGCTTGCCTCTCGAGCGGTGACTTCCAGGCCGCTCGGCCTCCCAAGCAACCGGTACCTCCTCCCTTTCGAAGGGAAACATCATTGCAGACTCTGATATTGCCCGTACAGGCCCTAGACTCAGACTAGTACCCGCCCAGACCTAGCCTACAACTACTGGGCCTCTAAAAATGCCACTTTTGTCTTCTTCTGCTCGGCCTCCAGTACCCGGCACATCTACCGCTTCAGGGTGTGGTACCGGCCTACCTGCTACTTGAGTGTTTCCCCGCTCCTTCAAGTGCTGCGGGCCTCTTTCTCCGCCACTTGAGTGTTTTCCCCCCCTGCAATCCTCAATGCCACGGCCACGGTAAGTACCGGCCCTGAGGGCCCAACGAACGAACAAGTGCCCTTACGGGCCACACACACACTCAAACCAACCAGCACTCAGACAGGCATGCAGTCCAGCAAGCGTGCACACACACAGACTTAGTAGCAAGCGGAAAACTCAGCAAGGCATTCAGCCCATGAGCAAAACTCAGAAATCAGCCGTCTGTTTCAGTCCATATTTGGTCGGGTCATCACACTGCTCGCCCCTCAAGAGCGAGGTCCCTTCGAGCGAGTAACTCATTCCGAGTCCTCGACAAATGCATCGTAGGCAAACAAGGCAAAGCGATTTCAAGAATACTCTGTCGCAGTGAGCTTGGCAGAGATTTTAGGTGCATCATTAGGTGCATCATTAGAGGCGATTTGTCACTCGTAGGCTTTAACAACGCATGGTGCACTGCGCAGCAGTTCCTGCTTGGAAATCCAGTATAGATCATCCAACGGGTGGTACATGAAATGAACATGGTACTGTCTGTTGCGTCCCTTCCCTACATGCTGTTTAATTCTGTCTATCTCATGTCTGCCATTGATTGCACGAGGAATCATGTCTTCACGATAATCGAACGACTTAGCATCACGGTGGAGAAACAGTTTTGATGCATGAAACACGGGATATGTGCGCAGATGAGGTGGCACAGCAACTACGTATGAAGGGCCAAAGCTATCTTTACCAATCACATCCGGAACTTCCCACGGACCATAATAGAGTGGGAGAAGTTTACCTGAGACTCCCTCTTCTTCTGAAAATTCAGACATCTTGACCCCGACATAACTTCCCACCTCAATATCTGAAGGTTGGCGCTTCAGTTTGCATGATGGATCATGGTGTGCTGTCGCTTGGTCATTGCTGCCATGGCAACTTTGAGCAAGCGATCGTACTTGGCCCTGAAGCCAGGCCTGTCGGGTGTTAAACCAGCTGGCTGCTCAGGGAATAGGTAGGAGAGCGGATTACGAATAATGCAGCCTGTTTGGTGTCATGCCGGTGGCAGAGTGGATGGAGTTGTTGTACAACCCCCTGACAGAATACAGCTCTTCATCCCATGTTTCCTGATCCGGAATGATTAAAGCGCGGAGAAGTTGGAACACAGTCTGGGTGATTTCCTCAGCCAAACCGTTGGCTTCGGGGTGTCGGCCAGATGCCATGCATAGCTTGAGGCCATGGAGTTGGGACTTGAAGTCTTTCCATTCAGTACTGATGAAGCGCGGGTCCCGATCACTCACGAGAGTTTTCGGGGTTCCGAACTGCAGAATGTACTTCTGTTTGAACTCACGGATCACCAATTCAGTTGGAGCATGAGATGGCAAAGGAATCAGATTAAGAAATTTAGAGAAGCGGTCAACAATCACCATGACTTGTGAGTAGCCGTTCTTACTTACCTTTCCCATGTTGGTGAAGTCGATAGAGACAGACTCCCCGAGACCATCGGGAATGGGAAGGGGTGTAAGTAGGCTCATTGGCTTTTGTCTACATGGTTTGATTCGTTGACAGACTTGACATTCAGCCACAAACTTTTCAGCAGATCCCTTCATGCCAGTCCAACCAAATTGTCTCAATAGGTTTCCGTATGTCTTTGTCATGCCGAAGTGTCCACTCCGGTCATGAGCCAAGTCGAGAAAGTGTGTGCGGAGAGGCTTATGGTTGGGCACACACAAACGGTCGTGGTTTCCGTAGCGACGAAAAACCAGTCCTCCATACTCGTGAAAATCAGGATGACTGTTGGGATCAACCCGCAACTGCTCAAGGATGGGACTAAGGTTCGGATCCTTGGCAGTGTGCTCTACGAGCTCCTCCTTCAGTTTCTTTTGGAGGTTGTAGGAATTCACAAGGCAAGTCATGTACTCAGGGTGGGGAGACCATGCATCAGCAACTCGATTATAACAACCCTTTTTGTGCCTTAACTCGAAGTCGAAAATGTTAATTTCATGGAACCAGCGAAGTAAGGTAGGGGACAGGGCAGTTTGCTCTTTGATCCACTTCAGAGTCTCACGATCTGAGAACACTCAGAAGTGGCGTCCCAAAAGATAGTGCTTCCAATGGTCCAAAGCCATACGCAAAGCATAGAGCTCGTGCATGTAGGTGGAAGTGGCTACCTTTCGCTCGGAATTGCGTTTGCTGTAGTATTCGAGCGGCCATAGGCCATCACCGTCATCTTGCTGCAGCACTGCGCCAATTCCATAATGGCTTGCATCTGTAGTACCTACGAATGTCAGTTTGGAATATGCGATGCGGAGTACAGCGTAACTTACCAAAGCTTCTTTCAAAGTTTGAAAGGCGTCCTTGCATGCGGCATCCCAAGCGTAAGGAACGTTCTTACTTGTTAACCACGACAACGGGCGTGCAACAATAGAGAAGTGGGGCACAAACTTTCGGTAGTACGACGCGAGACCAAGGAAAGAGTGCAGTTCGCGAATGTTTGCGGGTTGAGGCCAAATATGACCTCAACCTTGGTTGCCTCAGGTTCTAGGCCTGCAGTAGACAACCGATGACCAAGATAGATGACGCTATCCCTCCCAAACTCAGATTTGTCTAAGTTGAGATGGAGTTGCGGCTTCTTGAGGATGGTGAACACTTCCTCAAGGTGCTTTATGTGTTCCTCCATGGATTTGTTGAAGATCAATATATCATCAAGGTATACCATCACGAACCGACCAATCTGTTCGCGGAGGACCTTGTCCATGAGGCTTTGAAAGATGGTCGGTGCGTTCGTGAGACCGAAGGGCATTACAGTAAACTCATAAAGCCCATTGCGTGTTTTGAACGCAGTCTTATGCTTGTCCGCAGAATCGACTTCAATCTGGTGATAGCCAAACTTGAGGTCGATCTCGGAGAAGACCTTGCACCCACCTGCAGCATCAAACAAGTCATCTATGCGAGGCAATGGATAGGCGTTCTTTCTTGTGATGCGGTTTAGACCGTGATAGTCAATACACATGCGGAGCTTGCCTCCTTTCTTCGGGACAAACAAAACAGGGGCACCAAATTCAGACTCACTAGGCTTGATCAAACCCTTGTCAATCATTTCATCAATTTGTCATCGGAGTTCCTCCAACTCGCCAGATCCCATTCGGTATACGCAGCCCTTTGGAGGAACAACACCTTCGACCAACTCGATGGTGTGTTGGACCGATCGCGTGGGAACTCCACGTGGTTCGGCCAGAACTTATGGGAACCGATCAAGTAGGTTTTGGATGTTTGTTGGGACCGGTGGGGGTGAAGGGTCAGCAAAAGGGTCACCTAGATCAGGTCGCAAATTGTGAATAGAGGCAACCGGATCTTACGTAGAATCATTCGGATTAGGGGTAGGTAAAGAAGTAGAAGGGTTAAAAGTAGAATCACTAGACGAAGTAGTATTGGTACTAGCCGCAAAAGTAGATGGCACATGAGTAGGACGAACAAAGGCAACATACAACTGTTCATCCTCTTTGTGCTTGCACCATTTCTTGCAGAACTGCATGGCATTCAGAAAAGTCATAGGGGACTCGTTCTTCTCATCCAAGAAGACGGGAAGCTCGTTCCCTTTAGCATCTTTGACCATGAAAAGTGACTCCTTCCACTTGGTCCATTCGCATTGGGACTGCAGTCAGCCCAAGCCAAGGACAACGTCGAAGGGACACTTGTCAAGGACATAGAAGGTCAAAGCGTGGGTGACGGTTTTGTCCTTGTCAAAGGTAGTGCGCACACCTTTGACTGCATGCGTAGAGGAGACAACTTCCTTGTTGCCTACTTGGGTCTGGCAAGGGTTCTGCAAAGCCACTTGCTTCATTCCCAAACCCACTTTGTGTATCCCGAGTGGTGCCATAAAGTTAGTAGTTGCACCACAATCAATCAAGACACGGAGATAGCGGTGGTTAAAGAGAAGTTTGAAGAAGATCAGCTTCATTGTCCCTTGGTCACGCTGATGTTTCATCTTAGCCCAATGCTCCAAGTGGTAGTGGAAGTCAACTGTCTCAGACTCCTCCCAAGGCTCGACATACAAAGCATGACACACTTCAGCCTTGGAATCAGCAGATGATTGGGCTTCAAGGGAGGACTGCTGATTTGTATCAGATTCAGTCTCACTTGCCGTAGAGGATGCTGAAGTCAACTCTACGCGCGGTTCTGGTTTCCCTGCAGCCTATAACATTCTTGTACTTTATGGTTTGGTTTCTGGCAATGCAGGCATACCCCCTTCTTGAGCCTAACCCTCCAATCATTTTCAGTGATCCGAAGGTCAACCCATGGTTTAGTGGCTGCATCCTCCGATTTCGCTGGGATTTTGACTCCCTTGGGAAGTTGGACATAGTTCTTCCCTGAATTCCGATTCAGTCCCTTTACGTTGGCAGACCTTTTAAAGGCATTTAATTTTTCCTCTTCATTATTCACATCAGAGTCATGGGCTGAAGAGTAGGTCGTGTCAGGATCCTGTTCTTGGTCGTCACCAAGAGTGGGGTCGTCTGCATAGGCCTCCTCACCGACCTCCAACAGGTCATGCATAGCAAAACGGTTGCTGCCTCTGAATCGCCTGCCGCAAATAGGCTTTCTGCTGCCTGTTGTGGTAACGAGGTCTTGTGCCTCAAGGCTGACCACATCCTGCATGAGGGGAAGCCAATTTGTGTAACCAATGAGCTCTTTGCCTAGGCGATGCATGTAGGTAGTGGGAACCGTTCCTTTCACAACATCCAAGCATGATTGACATTGATTGTGCAGTCATTTCCAATCCTGGAGTAGCAAAAAGTTTGTTGACAAACAACTGCAAATTATGCATGGTGCCCGTCCACTTGCTGCACTTGAGATCATCAAGTCTCTTTCGGGTTCTTGCGGCAGCATGTGGATCCTTAAATTGTTTGATAAAGATTTCCTCAAGCGTGGCTATGGGTGTGGCTTTGAGCCACTGTGTTAGATTGATCTTAATGTACCCGGCTTGCGTAGCTTGGACTTCTAAGAAGCCTCGTACAGCGGGCTCGACGTTGGTCCCCATGATCAAGGACTGGCTCACTGGTTGAGTTCCCAGCACCTCGAAGTAAGCTCTCATGGAGCTGATCCAGGACTCAACGTCTTCTTTTCCCGTCGTACTTGGACGATATGGGAACCGCCTTCCTGTCCACATGGGGACTGCTGTAGCCGGCACCAGCGATTGCTGTTTCTGAACTCGAGGCTGCAGCAGTTGCAGAATTCCCTGCGCCGTCACTTGCCGTAGCGGCAGCAGAGTCCGCACCTACTGCAGGTCCCGATGGAACCACACTTTGAGAAGAAGTAGAGGAATGGAGAGGAGCGAGTACAGTTTGGTTAGCAACATTGGACGCAGGAAGAGGAGGGAGAGGATTAGAAATCTGATCCTTTTGCAGATTTGTCATCTGCCGCATTTGATCCTTGTGCTCTTTGGTCACTTCGGCCAGTTCCGCCCGCAGCTCACTTACCTCTGCCGAGAGTGTGGTGATTTGTTCAAGGATGTCACTGAGTAGGTGACAATCTATAAGAGCACGCACATATGCAACTATCTTCTTCCTGACCTCAGTGTCAGGCAAGGAGGAGACTGTTTTGAGGACAGCCTCATGGTCTGCAACAACGGTTTTCCGCTTTTCCTCCTCGACTTTCTCTTCCCTTGCTAGTGCCTTCTCGTACAAAGTTTGTAACAATGGTTTATCCTCCTCTACGGCTGCATCCAGTTGGGCATTTAAGGCCACAGAAGCCTTTACATCGCCCATTTCCGCAAATCCCTCAAGATGGGGGTCTCTCTTCCTTTTGTTTGCGAGTCTCTACAGGCATCAAAATATGAACTCAGGAAAAGAAACAAACTGAAAATTTCAAAGAAGAGAAGCTAAAACTCCTAGCCGGAGCGACATTACATTTGGACTACAGAGCAGCAAACCACAAAAAGAAAAACAATGTCACAGGAGAGGTCTGATCCAGCGACCCAGTCTGATCAGATTGCATATGAGATCCTCTCGAGTCTAGTCTGACCAGCTCCGTGTCCGTTCAGCAAATCAGACAACGAATGACTAAATGCAGCAACGAAGAATTGAGAGGTGTATAGGGTGCGAGTCAAGCCACGGACGGTGCGATCAAAAGCATGCGAAACGTCTCAGTCGAGATCCCCTCGGCAGTGGGTGTCCTAACCAACAAGAATAAACTCCGGATCTCAGTCAGGAAGAGCATGGACTAATGTCTAACAGATGCGGGTCCAAGGGCTCTTCTTGTTTGGGCCCGGTCCCACTGGGTCCCCAGGGGTCCCAAGTAGGTCGTGACCGAGTGCCAACCAAGAGGAGTTTCACTTGGACTAAGTTTATGCCTCTACCATCCTGAAAACGAATTTCACCTTCCGGTAGAACCTACAGATTACAGCCATTCAGAGATGAAAAGACAAAGCACTGTAGAAGGAATCGACATTCAAATCAAGATACTTTGTTTCTCCATCCATCAGGTGAGTAGGTAGTTCACACACACCTCAATCACACAATCAGACCACAGAGGAGTAGGAAAGAGACCCAAAATAACCCCAGCAGGGCAAATCAATACCATGCACACATACATGGGCATCCCGTAGGTGCACGACACTTCGAGTCTAGTCTGACCAGCTCCGTGTCCGTTCAGCAAATCAATACCTGAGTGGCCTGAACTTCGAGATGAATAGAACTCACCCCCCTCTCATGTGACCCTCCTGACCCCTTTAACGCTACCCCTACACTAGTGTCCTATCTCCTAGGAGGGTCTGACCGCAACACCAAAGTGCAACGCCGGGTCCCCGTCGATGTTGGAGAACAAAGTAGCAACTTGCAGTCCGTAGATGCTGAATGGCCGCTGACCCTCAAGTTCGCCTACTTGAGGGCAGCCCTTAAGTTGCCAAGTGTTTCCCTTKAATCAGRTTCCARGTGCGAGTRCCTCTCACTGTYGCCTCTCTCAAGTYGCCGCATGAARYCTCCACGAAATGTCTCGCCACCCTAACCTCACTCTCAAGCAACCTGGTTAGGTTCAATGTCGACCCCACATGACCTAACCAGGTGGGGGCAGCTTCCCTTAGCCACGCTGCTCCACTTCCCTTACATCCAACCCTAACCCGAAGTGTTGCCCTCAACCACTTAGGTTAGGGCTAGGGCAGCAAAGTCAACTCTCACCAGCAAGTAGAATCCGCTATGATACCAATGTTATGATCTTGGCCAATTTCCAGATACACATTCATCAGATAGTACAATGCCGTCCAATTGCAGAAAGAAATGAATGAATTTGAGAGGAGAGAGAAGATTAGAAGAAGAAGAAGAAGAAGTAAGAAAGAAGAAGAAGATGATGTACACCAGCATAGACAAATGACAAAGCTCTTCTTCTTCGCCCAACTCTTTCTTCCTCCTTATCTCCTCCTCTCGTATTCACACAAGAAATAATAATACAACGTTGAATGGCTGAACCAGAATCAATGTCTGAATCCCTCTTCTACTGTCGTATCACTTGAGGTCCACCATAGCCATGGCCGCCTCCCTCACTTTTCACTCTCATAGGCCGAGGCTATGGAGGACTACTAGGCCTTGCCCMGATGCCCAAAGGACAACCCAAAGCAGCTATGGCTGCTCTGGCTCAGGCCGCCATGCCTGACTCTGCCTCGAAGCTTCTTGGTGTGGCTCAACCCCAGCTGGGGCCTTCCTGCTGCAGCGCCCACCA
>BFEA01000280.1:1710040-1737320 GCA_003427395.1 Chara braunii | reverse complement strand
AATTTAGCCTCTACCACCCTGTGATTATCCCCCCCCACCCACACACACACACACTTCTGTGATCCACTGCCTCTTCTGACAAGTGGATTGGACCAACGGACCTAGCTCAGTCAGTAAGCCCATGAACTGTTGATATACCGATCCCGATTCAAATCCATATACCGATCCAGGATCAAATCCATATACCGATCCAGGTTCAAATCCAGATGGAATCAGATGAAGAGAACACCCCCCCATGGAAATTGCCGACCGCCATATCTAGCATCTCTCGCTTCTTCGCGCATACTAACCGCAACAGGACTTTTTTTTTTTTTTTTTTTTTTTGAAAAACAGCAGTTGGTTCTGATAGAGATGGTGATATGAGCTCCCGCCGCTAGCAGGTTTTTTTTTTTCTCTGTTTGAAAAACAGTAGATGGTTCTGATAGCGGCGATGGTGATATGAGCTCCCGCCGCTATCAGTTTTTTTTTTTTTTTTTTTTTTCTGTTTGGTGATATGAGCTCCACCCGCTATCAGTCCCTCCACCAGGACTTATTCCTGCATTTGGCGGCAATTGCAAATTCATACATCCTGGATAGTCGGGATATGGTGGGATATAAGTTTTCTAAAAAAAACAAAAAAGAAAAACAAGGAAAGTCGGGCTGTAAGTATCATTAAAAAAAAAAAAAAAAAAACAGTATGTCCTTACTTTTTCCGGCTGTTGCGATCGCCTCCCCCGATTTTCCGTTAAACTATCCAAATTCCAGCCATGCCACTGCCGCTCTCTTCCTCTCCCTTTTTTTTGGCACCCACTCCCCCCTCTCCCTCTTTCGCTCTCTTCTCTCTCCTTCTTTTGCCTTACTTGCCGATCACCCTCAACAAACGTCACCGTCTCATAATGGGGCTCGAGCCACCGTTTACCAACTTCGTAAAATGTCGAATGTATGTTGCGCAAGAACGGATACAGGTGCACCCGCCGTACAATTTTCATGTTTTCACATTCGGTGAGGGGTGCAGCGAGGCCCAGTAACAACCTACCCCTCGTTTGTTTCCCGCAGATTACCCGCTCGTCTTCATCGCCCAGATCGACGGACTACATGGGTCGTGATGGGCCCTCGGTTCAGACGCCGGTACCCTACGGATGGCCCTCAATCACGCCCAGATAGGCCCTCGCTCCGCAACTCACCAAACGTGCAAAATGACAATGAATCATCCGCTAGAACATGGAAATATACACCGCCATAATTTTTTGTCTTTTGTGCATTTGGTGAGTGGTGGAGCGAGGCCCATACTTGGGGCTTCAAGGAACTACTCCCCAAATGTGTAAAATGGGAGACGTATCTCCCGGAAAACGTGGAAAGATAGGCCCGCGACAGTTTTTGTATTTTTTTCACTTTTTTCTTTTGTGAACTTTTTGTGAAGACTCTGCTCATTCTATTCTATGGCCACACAAAGAGGGGCTGATCCAGCGGCCTACTAGTAGTAGCTCAGATGGTAAGGCACGCTAGGAGCATTCAGGAGATAGGCCACACAAAGGTCGTGGGTTCAATCACCGCCGGCGTCATGTACCTTCCTGGGCAAGCTTGGTGCCCGCCACCTAGAGATACGCCACTGGATCGCCAGGTCGGCATTGAGCAGAGTCTGCTGATGTTCGTAGGGGAGGGGACCACCTTCTGAGGGGAGGGGACCACCTCAGGGGAGGCACAGGGATTTATGGTCCCGGGTGCTACCAGTCGTCCCCTGGCTGTCCCCTGGCTGGTATCGCCCACCTGCAGGTTGGGAGCAGCCCCCGCATCGTGAACACGGTTCTGGCTTCTACGGGTTCCCTATGACTATAATTAGGAGTAGTGGTAGGTAGGTAGGTAGGTAGGTAGTGTGATGTGAAATTGAGAGATGTGCCCACTGGTTAGGGCACCGGTTGGAAATGCGGATTGTGGTTTGAGGTTGCAGGTACAATACTCCCCACCCATGCGCATGGACACTGGCAGACGTTTACGTAACGTATACCCATCTGCAAACCCCCTGGGGCTGCCGGAGGCAAACACTGCTTGCGCACCACCCACGGATCCCAGTCCATGGTTGATGTATGTTGGGTGTGGGCTATGAGATATTTGCCTGATGCTCTTGGTTCATGGGGTTGTTTGAGTGCTTTGTACAGCATTGTGCATTTGCCTTCGGGTCCAGCATTGCGCACAAATCCGTTAGTTTCCACAGTAGCTCTCAGTAGGTTCGATGGTAGATTTGCATGGTTGAGGTTGTGTGTTCAAATCCATTCACGTAGTGGGATGCAGGCTGAGAGACTTACACCCCACCTATAGAATCAGGAACAGTCGATGAGAGGAGACTTAGAACAGTCTGTGGTCGGGGTTGGTAGGGCTTTTGGGGCTGAGAGTAGAGATTAGGTAGGCACGTTGCTAGTTGGAAATCTGGGGGGGTCAGCCACTAGGCACGGGAGGGGGTTAGATGAGGGCTCCTCCTTAGGACAGCTCGCCAATGGAATGGAACCATTGATGAGACTGAGACTTAGTACGCGCTATGATCAATGTTAGTCTGAAAACACTAAGACCCTACAGACCGCCCATAGAATATAGGAACAATTGATGAGAGGAGACATAGTGCACAGGGGGATCAATTAGGGTTGCCTGCTTCCCATGTCCTCGCAGAAAAATTCAAGAAACAAGAAACAGCTCACCATCAACAACAAGTGGTAACAACAACAATGTACAAAGTGAACAACCTAACAATAAACAACAGTAACAAAAGCTGTGTACACAACAGTAGGAACGCAAATAGGCCCACCTATGACACTTCTTGTGAAACGTCTATACTTAGCGCCTGAAGTACCCGGGCGACAAGGCTCGTTCGACTATGCTTCGATCAGGGCTGAGTGGGGTGGTGGGGCTCAGCTTAGCCCTGGTACCTGCAACCGCTGTCCGGTCAAGGTCACCCCCAGACTGGAGGTGGCACTGAGGTAGGATAGTGGGAGTAGGGGTGCGCCAGGGAGAAGTACGACAGCGGTAGGTGGGGAGGGAGACCCATAGGAATAGGAACCCTCAGCCACATGGCCGATTGCCGAAGGTGACTCTCATACATCTGGAATCCAGCCTCTAAATAACTTCCTTGGCTCCCTTTTTATTTTATACATCTCACGATCCCACTCATTGCTAAGGCTATTATTATCAATTATCGTGGCCTATAATTTTGAAGTCCAACCTTTCTCAAACTTGCTCAAGCAAGTCTGCCTTTGACAAAAGTCTTGGGCGCCTCGTGCATCTAAGGTATTGATGGCATACGGATTTTTGCAATTTCATTGCGGTTTCCTGATAGAAAATTCGTGGATCAAAGAAAGTTTTTCCCTATGATGTTTTGCCTTTCATTGCATCCTTTCTTTCCCAATGTCAAGGCACACACCCAATGCATTTTTTTGGATATAGCAAGGTTCTTCGCTACTTCTTACTTGTTTTTTTTTAATATCATATCAGGCTGCTAGAGGACCAAGAATTTCCACCCGCCAGTCAGGGCGTGCCATATGTCGGACACTTTATCTTATTTATATCTAGTTTATCATAAATACGACATTTCGCTATGATCTTAATTGTTGCAAGGACCAAGATATTCCTTCATTTGGCTGGTGTAAGGCAATGACTTTGGACCAATTCAGTGTATGAAAGCAAAAAAATTGTAGGTTGTGAGTGCACATAGTGGGTGGAAATTATGGATCGTTCTCAACATGACAAAAACCTTTAGAATACTTCTGACGAGTGTGTCAAATGAGAAATGAGATACACTTTATCTTATTTATAACTAGTTTATCACTTATATCTAGTTTATCATAAGTACGACATTTCACTATAATCTTAATTGTTGCAAGGACCAAGATATTCCTTCATTGGACTGGTGTAAGGCAACGACTTTGGACCAATCCAGTGTGTGACAGAAAAAAGTTTGTAGGTCGTGTGTAATTAAACATAGTGAAGGGAAATTATGGATCGTTCTCAACATGACAAAGATCTTTAGAGTACTTTCTGACGAGTGTGTCAAATGAGAAATGAGACGTCAAAAAAAAAAAACAGTCAAACCACCACTACCTCCAAGTGGTAGTTCCATTTAAGAAAATGACCTCATCCAAAATCTCGGGGGTCCAGCCCAGGGGCAGAGGCCGAGTACACGAAAATGAAAAGAAAAAAAAAAGGATTTCGGTCTTATTTCCCCCCCCCCTGTTTTCTTGTTTGTCTTGGTGCCCCGCCAGAGACGCAAGGCGTAATCCGCATCCATCTGAAACGCCCTCACTGAAGGAACACTCATTCTACATCCCTCCCAATGTATTCGGCCGCTTTCACAGCCAAAGCGGTGTTTTTTTTTTTCTTTTTTTTCCTCTCTTGTGGATCTTACAACGACTCTTGAACGACCCGCGCTAAGGGCATACTCACACTACTACCTCAGAGAATGCATCTGCATACTGTCACGAGCAAAGTTTTTTTTTTCCCCTTCTTTGTTGGTGAACCTTACTGTTGCGTTGATATCTTTTTTGTATGGTACAAAAAAATAAAAATAAAAAAGGTCCCACGAAAATGTCAGGCTCAACATAACTTGGCGCCCATGTAAATCAGGATCGGTAAAAAGAGGCTCGGAGGTATGGTGGTTTAAGAAAAGAAAAAAAAAAACTTTCATTGGTAAAGATACGCATGGTCATCTTTTGATTTTTCTCATCCTTACCATTGTATTGTTTTTTCCTCATGTGTGTATGTATGTGTGTGTGTGTGTCTGCGCGCGTGTGTGTATGTGTGCGTGTGTGTGTGTGTGTGTGTGTGTGTGTGTGTGTGAGAGAGAGAGAGGGAGAAGGTAAAAGTGTTGTAAGAAAGAAAAAAAAAAAAACTTTCATTGGTGTTGTCATTTTTTTACTTTTCTCATCCTCACCATTTTATTGTTTTTTTCTCGTGTATGTACGTGTGTGAGTGTGTGTGTGTGAGAGAGAGAGAGAGAGAAAGAAGTCAATCATATCCATTAAGATCCGACTTGTCTACCCGCTTGGTTGTAAACATGCAATATCTTTCAGTTGTCCATGTGGCATACGTTTTTGTTGTTGATATGCCGCACTGTTGGCACTGAGAGGCTGTGGTATTGAAACCAGTAAAGTGTGTGCGATTTTTTTTAATTTTTTTTAGTATAATCAGACATGGCGAATGAGAATTATAAACGATTTTTTCCTACAATGCCCCTGATATAATGTCGAGTCTTTTTGTCTTCCATGTTGGTTCGTTCTCGACATTATCTAAGACTACAGACTCGACTTGTGGGAATCTCTATCCTAAATAATATGAAGATTGCATGAACATTGATTAAGAGATTGTGAACTTAGATAATCAACAGAAAAAATTCCACGAGAAATGAAAGTTAAAAAAATATTTCATAAAAAAAAAAAATCCTTCGTATTTATAAATTATCATTCCAATATTCGTCCAATTGTAAAATTTGCAGTTTTATTTGATAAGTTCCCATCTAAGTATGAGATTTCCCTTTCAACTACATCTTTTGCTCAAGATGGAATGAAAGTCTGAACGAGTTTATGAAATATTTTATTTAAATTATTCTACTACAACAAATATATTTTAATTTATATTGGATTGACCTATTTATAACTGAAAATCCTTACTTAGAATGACAGTTCAATTAAAATATTTCATGAACTCATTCAGACTTTCATTCCATCTCTAGCACGCAACCCAAATAAGAAGGGATACCCTATTCTTGGAATAAAAGTTTGCAAGTAAGATGAAAAATTTTAAAATTGAAACGATATTTTTAAAGATGGAATGAAAATTTAAAATTTAGATTGTAATTTTACTATAGAATGATTGTTTAATTATAAAATTATTAACTTATCATAATATATATATATATATAAAAATATATCCTCTTTATATTGCTTTTATCCCACTTTCGACAATCCATGTATCTAATAGGGCGACAAATAGAATATTTGAGCGATGTTTCCTAAAAATATAAAACCTCTTAAAAAACAATAGTTGGTAAAAAAATTGTATACCACAAATTAAAAAAAAAAAAGAAGTTATAAAGACAAAATTGTTCTCATAGTAGTCGTTGTATACACATTATTCATCCGCATATTGGTGATACATTTTTTTACTAATGCTTTTAAATTTATACAATTATTCAATTGCATTTTTTTCCCACATTTACGTATGATTAACAAATATATATCAATATCATGCATTCTCATTTCATGTCAAGCATTTAGTTTGCTGAGTGATAACATGTAATTTAATGATATTCTTGTTGAAATTCAATTACAATTGCTTTGTTCACATCATCCTAAGCATTTAGTTTGCTGAGTGATAACATGTAATTTAATGATATTCTTGTTGAAATTCAATTACAATTGCTTCGTTCACATCATCCTATATTTCAAATGTCCGAATGAAAATGCACATTTCAATGCACAATGTAAACAAATAAGTAATGGTTTATCTATATGATTCATATCTCGTTAAGTTTCATATGAAGTCATACAAATTTTTGATTTCATTAATAATGCATAACTTATAACCAGAATAAAAAACTTATGAATATAAACACGTTTCCAACACAAATGGTTGTCACAATATAAAACACGTTGATGTGATACATTATAATACTTATGCATTTTTTGCTTTTATTTTATTTTTGATATTTGATTGTTTAACTGATACTGGTAGGGCGATGCAATATTCATAAGACAGTCTTGTCGTACCCCAAATTTATTTTAGTCGAGGATACTAATGGTTTAAAACACCACTTACATTAACTGCAATATCTATACTTTAAATCCGAAAGTGGACTGCCTTTGCTGACCTTCTTGAAATAACGGTTCTTATTGCTAGGGACGAGGCTCCAATGACACAGAGCTATTATCTTGAACTCTTCACCAAACTCTTTGAAATCTATATTATGCAAATCTTTTTTTTTGAATAAAGTTATATTCTTGTTATTAATTTTTCATAAATTTTGTCGGATATCACCTGGTTCTACTTCAATATCAACTAATTTAAAATTTCAATGTTGAAATGTGGTCCTACCCTAAATGATAATTTTCATTTGGAAAAAAACCATCCCCCTCCATGAAAAATACATTGACAAGATTGCTTTATGATCAAAGATATGTTTTTACAAAAGATACTTGCAAACATTTTTCCTAAACATGATCTAACCTTAAAGAAAATTTTCAAAATCCATCGTGTTTTATGATTTATAGACCGATTTTTTTCATGCCCCAAAACAAACTAGTAATAACAATCAACATTATCATTAATTTATTCCTATATCAAAAAATTAACACAAAGTTCTTATGACACATTGTTGAAAAACAATACTTATACTGATATTTGCTTTGAAACATTGAACTCTTGGATTAAAAAATTAACACAAGTTATTCTGACACATTTTTAGAAAACACTATTTATACGAGCGTCGAAACTCTCCGAACGCGAACATAAAAATATTTATAAAAAAAAAATCCAAAAATTTTGAAAAAAATATATGTTATGTAAAATAATAATACAAACAGCTTTTGCCTAGGAGGTATGGTCAAATTCGTAACCAAACTCGAGTTAAAAATCAAAAACCAAAATTTTTTTATTTTTTTATTTTTTTTGAATATGTTCGGCCGAACACGTTCGGGTGGCGTTCGGCCGAACACCCGAACATGTTCAGACGTTCGAAAAAGCTCCGAACATGTTCGGTGTGCTACACAGTTTGAAACATTGAATATTATTTTTTATCCTTCTCATGACCTTAAAATGAAGTATTCCATGTCTCGTAGTTTGCTTCACAATATTGCAACACGAATCAAATTATGAGAGACACATTTCTTCATCTAAATTTTATCGCTAACAACAAACATGTGCACATTTATGTCCTTCCAACTCTACAAGCTGCGCTTTTCTCATATATCTCCCTCACAACTACAGAGAACGTGTTTTTTTTTTCCATCGCAATATTAATAACTTCCTCAAAGACCTACTTTTGCAAGTAGGGAATATGCATATACTCACTTAAACTATTTTTCACCACCAATATTACATTTATCCTCCGAAAACCGATCGTCCAAAACGCATGTTTCACCATAACTGAAGCCACTTGATAAAATAGAAACATTGTGTTGGAAAACATCCTCACATAACCTCTTTAATACTAGGAATGAGCCTACCCTTTTTTTTTTTAATCTTATAACTACTCACAATTAAAATTTCCAATTCTCAAATAATATGCTTATCATTGTCCGTTCATATATTGAATACCCGTTTCTTTCCTATTTTGAAAAATTGACATCTCTATAGCTTGTTATGACTATGCTCCCACAAGCTGTGAACATAATGTTGAAGACGATTGTCATATGCAACAACCGACAAAAAAATAAAACTCCAACCTCCACCGTTGACATTGTCAACTCAGCCGCACACTTTACTTACTCTTCTTTACAACATAAAAACCATTCAAATAACACAATCTGAAATTTTGACATTATGTCACAAATATGACCACTATTCCACACTTCACATCATCCTTAGCGTTTGCTTTGCAACAAACCACTACAACTCTTCTTCTCTATTGACAAAACTGACACTGCTTGAGGTTGCTACTTCTTATACTGTTTTCCTTGTAGCAGTTGACCTTACCGAAGTTATATCATCATTATTATCAACATCACAATTCTTCCTTTTCTTACTCCTTCACCCGGGGATGCAAACGTTTGGATTTTGTGAAAAGTTTTGAACGCACCGAATGTGGATGACGCGATTAAATAAATTTTATGAGAAGATTTTTTATTATCGATTGTGCAATCTGTCCAACACAATCTTTCATTTTTGCACATGCGCAAAAAACGCCAGTAAATCACCTCAAACGAATCATCCTCACATGACATTTATTCGTACGAGAGACTTTTTCCATTTTCTCATATAAAATAACCTGTGACAACTGAACGTCTTCGGGTTTTGCAAAATCCCAAATCCGAAAACAATCATATTATAGATTCTGCAAATCGTCCCACTTTTCAAAATTTCTTACTCGCCCCCCGAAAACATTTTGGTATGGCTCGCACGATCGTTCAAATCCATAACACCCTTTCCAATTGCTGCACATATGCTAAACACACAATCCCATGCACGACAAACACCTAGCAATACATTTTAATGCACTCATGCACATCTTTTATGATGCCAACAATAAATGAGCATTCATCATTGTTTTCTCACGCCCCTTTGGAGAAAACAACATGCAGGGTGGGGAGAGAACAACACCAGAAATGAAGCACCAGTTCTGCATGACAACCAAAAAAAAAGGACCAAACAACAACATAGAAGCAGACTCAGTGTCAATCTTCATTGAGCAGGCACACACCGCCCATCTTCACTAGGAAGGCACACACCACCATCTTCCCTTTACAATGTTTTTCCTTTTTTTCAGTCATATGTTAAAAATCAGCCTGCACTTCATGCAAATGCACCACGAGGCTCATTGTTCCCTGTACAGCTTGCGAGAAAATGCCCGACGAAAATTTAAAGAAGCGTGCCACCAACCGTCATGGCCATGCCCTCGACGTCTGATTGTCTGATTACACAACTCCTATCCAGCCACATTGGTGTTTTTAGGCATGCTTTCGGATACCTAAGTTTGACGCTTTGAGCGTGGGCCAGTGTATTCGTCTGGTTTTGGCTCCTTTGCAGACCCCAATTGTAGCCTTTGGTGGACCGGTCTAACGTGATAGAGGCGTTTTTGTTTGGTTGACGATTTATTAGGCTTGCCCAGGTACGCGGTTGTTTTCGGGCAGCGCAGAACTTGCCATCGTAATTACAAGTTGGTTCACACACTGTTGTTTTCGGGCCCTTTCTGGACATACGTTCAATGTCGTTCATCTCCGGCACCCTGGATGCTGGTTGTATGGGTGGTGGGTTAGCGGTAAGAGATGGTGTTTGGTTTAGGGACTACCCCCCCTAAGGAAGTTGGCTTGGCAGCGATTGAAACTGGTTGGGCAGTCCAGTTTGCCCGATCGTTACAGTTCATTTTGATTACATCATTTGTGATAATTTGCTTCACTGCATCGTCCATATGCGCGAACCGTCATTCATTCATGATCCCACGACTCACCAAAGGTGAAAACGTATGAGTGTACGAGTGTATAGGTTCCAGTTTTAATGGAAAGGTGCACTCGCTAATTCATAAGGCCCCCATTACGCACCCTTCCTCTTCGTCAATTCACCCCCTGCGCACCCTCACTCCTCCAGTCCTACCTTAATGTCTACCACTTAGGACCATCACCCTTCTACTGTCTTGACGGAGTGTTCTGTCTTTGTCATCACCCCGGGGAAGCACCACCCCCAGTCATCAGCAGATCCACGGCGACCGTCTGCTCCCATACCTCTGTCATCAACTGGGCCTACTCTGGTCTAGTTGTCAACATGGGAAGCAGACAAATGTCCACCACAAATCCCCCCATCAGCATCCCACCTGCGGCCCTACCCCCCCAGAGCAAGGCCCTAGGGTAACCATCTACTACTGTGATCATCCACTCCACTAGGGGTCCCTGCACCCCAGTTATATCCTTACTATGTGATGCGAAGGACTGATCAGAATCAAACCCTGGAACTATCTCCTGTAACACCCGTGCTCAACCAACTGAGCAACTGCATCATCTGATCTGTCTGTGTGCTGTCCTAGGCTGGGGGACAAGTACGTGGGTTGCCAACTAGCACCAACCGATTGTGCGTGGGGGAGGTCCATCCCCAGTTTTCATGCTTGGTGGGTACTGGAGCGAGGGCCTCAGTGTGGGTTGTTGCACTGTTGCTTCCCTGGCTGAGCGCATACCCACTCGTCCTGTATTGTGCCGCTTTGACTTGTTGCGTGCTTGCCTTGTGGCCTGCCTGTCTGCTTGCATTATACCATCTTTGCCGACCTGCCTTCTTGTCTTGCTGCTTGTTCTCTTGCTGCACACTTGCCTGCTTGTCTTGCGAGAGGGAAAAGAGAAAGAAAGAAAAAGAAAAACGACATAAAGCAACTTGACATCACATTGCGTTTTCTTCCCTCCTTGTCGGCTCTCTCGGATGGCTCTGCAGTGGTATGGTGGTTAACAAGGGGCACAGCCGCCAAAGGATACTTCTGCCCATCCGGCAGCTACATAGTGGCTCAAGAGGCTGTGGCTAGGGAGAGGGCCCTTTCAAGGCTGTCGCCAGGGAGAGGGCCCTTTCAAGGCTGTCGCCAGGGAGAGGGCCCTTTCAAGGCTGTCGCCAGGGAGACGGCCTTTTCAAGATCTGCAAGACCAACAAGTCTAGGACAAGATTAGGTTATGTCTGATTTTTGGGACTCTGTTGGTTGTTCAATTCTGTTTCTTCCTAGCCGAAACCGGGTAATGGCCTTGGGAAGAACTACATTGCTGATTTCAGGGACGCTGGACCCGGTTTCCAGCAGGTGTCGCTCCCCACCAATAGACCGGAGCACCCAGCAGGTCTGATAGAACGAGGTGCTCACATCACTCCTCCCCTATCAGAACACTGCTGGAGTTTTTTTTTTTTTTTTTTTTTTTTTTTTTTTCAGGACATCACCTTGAGATACTTAGCACCAAGGAGCGGAGGGAAAACTTCCATGAACTGGTTCAGTTGAGGGCGCAAGGCCCAACTTTTGGCAGGTCTGGGAGTGAGCCGCCCGAAGAGAGAGACCTGCCATAGAAACAAAATATTTCCGAAATCCACTAAACAAGCAAACGGGGGAAAATGGGGTAGAGATTTTGCCTTATGCCAGACCAGAAATCATTTGTTGGGAAAACTGGGTGGGAGCAAAAAGCTTGAGAATTGAAGTATAGTTGGCTAAGGGCCAGATCCCACTGGCAAACAGGATTGGAATAAGTGTCTGAATCTGGACGTGTTCCACACAGAGATGCCGAAAAGCAGATCAATCACAATCTTTTGCACGTCTCCACAAACACGTCCAGATTCAGACACTTATTCCAATCTTCTTTGCGAGTGGGATCTCGCCCTAAGTCATCCTAGAAAACAAAGAATGGCACACAACTCTTACCACATGGAGAACGAGACAAGAGACAAACTGGAAAAGAAAAAAACGCGGAAGAAAAAGACGGCATTGTCACCAAGTTCCGTTTTTGTCTCTTTTCCGTCAAATTTTCCTCACCTTTTCCTCACTACTGGTAGTCCTCTTCGTGTCCTGCCGCTCCTGATACTCATTGTATGTACAGCCGCAGGCTACCAGCACCCTCACACTATGAGCATGACACTAACTCCCAACGTAACCCCAGTGACCGCAAGACAACAGTCCGACAATGCCAATAAAGATAGCCATCAACGCAACAGTCAATGCTCTGTTGATCCTGGACCTTGAAAAAAACTCCGGATATCCATTCAACTTCCTCATAACGGACTGCCCACAACCAAACCGCAGGTGAGCATGCTGCGGTACAGTCTGATAACCACTGTCAGCATTGCATGCATCTTGTGGGAGGTCCAATTGTCCGATTCCTTTGCCCCTTTGCTTGGCTTCAGTCGACGAATTGGATGCCTGTGGAGCATCTGAGGCGTTCGTGCCATTCGCAGACGGCTCCTGCGAATTCGGAGGAGTTGTGGTTGCCATTATCTTGCCATTTGATGGGATCTCCTCTTGAGATTTATCGCCTCGCGTCGTTTTGCTCCCTGTAAGAAAACTGCTGCAGCAATTCTTTGTACCACCTTGGTCAGAGCAGCACTGGTTGCCGACTGAAGTTGCAACGACTCTTTTTGCTCCAGGCTTTAACTTGGTCGAACCGATTGGAACAGCATAAGACCTTGTTGATGTTATTATTGACCCACGAACTTCACCAACCACCGACCACCGAGTAGTGGATGTGATACATGCATGAACGCTTGAGCCAAGGAGGTCATCAGCCGATGGGACCAGCACTTGAACATAGTTCTTTGTGTGGCCGACCTGCAGGTAAAAGGTCCAATACACACACACACACACACACACACACACACACACATTTCTGGCTAAGCGGGTGTGTAGAGTGGGTTTCATGGCAGGGATGTACAAGTTCCCTGGACTTACTGCCCTTATTAGCGGGGGTTCAAATCCAACAGTCTCAGAGGATTGCAAAATTGGTGTGAGCGAAGTCAACCACTTTTCTCAACGGTATCGCTAACTTTGGGTACGGCGGTGAGGCCTTACCCATGTGTCGAATGGATCCTGGGCAGACTGTTCGGGTTCAATCTCCTGATAAGTCAGTGAAAATCTGATGAAACAGTCTGTCATATTCAATTTGTGTTCAGCGTATACGACACACACACACACACACACACACACACACACACAAGCAGTTCGACAAAACAGTTTTTCACAGACCCTTTTCTTCCCGTGGAGTTTTGTTTAGCACACACATAGACAGACACAGAAACACACACACAGACACACACACACACACACACACACAATGCCGACTTGCGAGCTCTCCGTTCAAGCAGACCAATGCGGTTAGGGTTGGGACCGTACTAGCAGCCATGGCAGTGGATATGCCTGACTGAGTGGGTGTGGCAACTTGTCAAGTGGCTTTGATGGCTGTTACAGGCCAGTTTCGCGGACTGACTGCCGTTCTTGTTAGGGCTTTGTCTGCTAGGGTTGGAGGGCTGGTGTGAGTGAAGTCACCCACTTTGCCCAGGAGTATCGCTCACTCACTTTGGGTGGCACGGCGAGTCCTTATCCATCAGTCAAATGCATCCTGGGCAGACTGTCTGTCCAGGTTCAACCTCCAGATGAGTCGGTGAAAGTCTGACAAAGTGGTCTGGCACGGTCATGCTTTCTCTGTGGACTCATGTATAACAAACGGCACAACATACGTTACACTAAGGTGTACCTACCACACTGAGAGCCAGTCCCTGCTGATGCAATATTGCACTAACTCAGGTTGCAAACAGGCTGTGCTGTCTCAACAAGGCCATAGCACCATTGACGCCTAGCCCTATAATTTCGGGACAGACCCCGCTACACCATGCCTAGGCCTGTGTTTTCCAATCTGATGCCAGGTAGCCAAAGTCGATCTCAAGTCAAATTTTTACAACCAGATGTCAAATATGTCCTGTAAGCTGTATACGGACCACCATGGGGCGCAGCGCGACCGGGAGCGCTGTGCCCCAGGCCCGACCAAAGGGACAGCGTGGGAGAGTCGACGGGCGGCCGGCAGAATCGACACGGGAGACGCTCGAGAAGGGACGCAGAGGGGAGGGGAGAGCTAACATGTCTCGATCGCGTTTGTGCAGAGGACAGTGGTGAGGGAGGCTGCAGGTGAGGTAGTGACGGCCGATGTATGGGAGGGAGCGGGTTGTAGGTGAATGATAAGGTGCTCCACGCTGCCAAGAGGGATGTGCCAGCCTTGATTGAGCCCGTATTGAGGAGAGAAGGAAGACGGCGCGCCGCGCCACCAGTTTTCTGGTGCCTTTACGACCGAGCTATTCCGTGAACTGACAGAAGAAACACCGCGGAGGAAGTTATCAACATCTAAGAGTTGGACGCCGCCAAGACTGGAACCGAGGGATGGCAAAGGCGAATAGAGGGTTCTTTGCGCGGCAGCATGAGGTAGGCATTGTGGCGGTGACTCAGAGCTAGGGTTATGTGTTTGATCTCCTCCCCCTTTCCTCAATAGTGTGGTGAATGGATGTTTAGGATGGCTTGAATCCCCTGTGACGTCTCGCTGACGGGTTTGGCGAGGTGGTGTCGCACTGTTCTCTGATCCTTGGGGAGGTCGAGGATGGCTGTTGATGTCTTCGGTGTTAGCATCGTCTTGAGCCTAGTAGCTAGCAGTGGGAGGAGTGTTTCCCCGAAGATGGTGGGGTAGGGTTCGAGGGGAAGGGTGGTAAGTAGGTGGGGGTTGAGGAAGTGGGGGAGGAGGTTCTTTTGCTATAGTGGGATTTCAAACTCATGGACTTCATTTTTTGAGTTTTTTATTACCTCAAGGCGTACCTTTGCCACTAGCACCTTTTTTAGTACTTCTTGAACTAATTTCTTATTGTTTTCGCGCACTAAGTCTAGGAATACGTTTATTTGCCAATATGATGGCTGGTCATAGTTTAGTGAAGATTTTGAGTGGTTTTGCTTGGACTATGTTGTCTATGGGAGGTATCATGTATTTAGCTCATCTTGCACCTTTTCTCATTGTTTCGCATTAATCTGGGCCTATTGGCGCCAGGAAAAGGATCTCATTCAGGACGACATACTATGGTTCAACAACGGCTTGGCATATCTGGGCCGCAAGTGCAACGAATACTCAAAACTCCTCGCAGCTCGGCGCAACGCAGAAGAAATAAACCTCCAATACAGATTACAACACCTTCAACAGCAAGAAGAAGACATGAGCGATACCATAACACTAACAGAAACAGCCAATGAGATACAAACGCTAGAAGCCCAGATCCTGGAAAAAATGGAGTACCGCTGGCAAGGCATCAGGATCCGGGGAAAACTACACAAACATAACGCAGAAGGAGCAATGGACACAAGATTCTTCGCAATGGCCAGAGCAAAGCTCGACCGAACGACGATCGAAGCCCTCAAGGACCCGAAGGCTCAGGATGGACCGCTACTCACATCAACAGCAGCCTGCACAAAGATAGCAAGAGACTTCTTTCAAAATCTCTTCACATCGGAGTGCGGGCCATACCCAGAGCAGCAAAGACTAAAAGAAATCGACGAGTTCCTGCTCCCCCTCACCAGGTCCCTGTCTGAGCAACAAAAAAAACTGCTAGAAAAGCAACTCACAAGAGAGGAGATATGGTTAGCACTGAAGCTCATGGAAAAGGAAAAGACCCCCAGGATAGATGGCCTGCCAAAGGAATTCTGGGAAGAAATGTGGGAGGACATATCACAAGATCTGATGAGGTACTACAATGCAATGTGGGAGGAAGGCAGGACAGGAGAATTCGTTGGCCAAGGGGTTTTAACACTCATACACAAAAAAGGAGCAAAGACGAACATAAGAAACTACAGACCAATTACACTCCTCACAGTAGTCTATAAGTTGGTGGCCAAAGCACTGACGAGCCGCCTGACCAAAGTAATGGAAGATATCATACATCCCAACCAGACAGGATTCATCGAAACCAGGAACATCCAGGACAATATCTTACTAGTCAACGAAGTGATCAAGCTAACAAGGCAATCTAAACAAAACGCGACAATCATCTTCATTGACTTTGAAAAGGCTTACGATCATGTGGACTGGATATTCTTGGACAAATGCCTGGAAAAATTTAATTTTGGCCCCAATTTTAGACGGTGGGTGCAGATCCTCCACAAGAACGCAACAACAAGGGTCATGGTTAATGGCAACCTGGCACCACCTATCACCCTACAAAGGTCCGTCAGACAGGGGGATCCCTTAGCCCCTTACCTCTTTGTGATAATTATGGAAGCTCTAGCAACAAATCTAAGAACCCACATAGATATCCATAGAATACAACTATCCTCAATCCCCAAAGAGGCCATCCCGGTATGCTCCATGTTTGCGGACGATCTAACCCTCATGGTGGATGCAACCCGAGAGTCGATGGAAGGAGTCCAACAGATGATGGACCGTTTTTGTGCCTTATCGGACATGAGAGTTAACTGGGGGAATAAGACCCTAGGCTGGTGGATCCACCATCAGGCAGTAAGACCCCCCGAACAACCTAGGGTTAGATGGTTACCGCAAGAAGCCCCGATTAGGGTCTTGGGAGTCTCGTTGACAGCCTTCGGCAGACCACCAACCAATAACGAATGGATAACCAAGCCCCCCTTAGAGAAGCTAGCCCAATGGAAAGATAAATGCACCTCACTGATGGGCAGGGCCTTGGTTATTAACAACGTGGTGTTAGCCTCTCTTTGGTACAAATCGGCCATTTGGGGGCTAGACAAACCCTCCCTAAAAGCCCTGCAGCGACAGTTGGTTGCCTTTTTGTGGCGAGGGAACCACGAAAAACACCATGTTATCAGCAGAGTAGCATGGCTAGCGATTATCCAACCCAAAGTTAAAGGGGGCTTGGGTATCATTGATCCGACAATACAGGTCAAGGCTCTGGCCATACAATGGCTTAAGCGCCTGCTCTTCTGCCCGAATATCCCATGGAGAGACTTGGCACTAGAGCAGATCTCGAGATTAGCTCCGGAAACACCAGGCCACATCAACCCGCTCACATGGATTGAAAACAGAGAATGGCCAATCCCACGGCGACGAACACAGCGAGAAAATGCCGACGAGGCCAATGCACCAAGACGTGAGTCAAGAAATGACCTACATAACGACCCTTTTTGGCCAAACTTGCTGAGGATATGGAGAAACCTCCCCCTGCCAGACAAAACCCACCCAGAAAGATGGGAGGAGGTGGCCCGACAACCATTATTTGGGAATACAAGGATAACCAACACAAGAGGCCAGGTCCTGCATTGCACGAACTCCCCATGGAAAGGATGGGTGAAAAAAGGGGTCCTTAGAATTAGGGATATCTGGGATGTGGAGAATAGGGACTGGATAGCAAGCAACCAACTAAAGGGAAAGCTGAGGTATTGCCACAAACCGGGGGAGGCCCTGGAAAGCTTGATAGAATGCATCCCCCTGCACTGGTGGAAAATCCTGAGAAAGGGACCCTCAATACGGGAGCTGGACTGGGTACTATTTCGGGGTCGTGAGGGAGTAGTGGGCAATGTGGTGCGCAGAGACCCGACAGGCTTGGTGGCCGTAGACATCTACACAATCTGTAATGACAACTCACTCCAAAAAGTTAACCCCGAACAGATAACTAAGACGCTATCTGATATCACAGTCAAAGCCACCTACAGAATGCTCCGACCGAAAACTAACCTGCGAGACCGGGTAGAAGCGCGATGGATGAATCACTTGAACATTAGCAAAGAAGCGCTGCGAAAAGTTAAATGGTTTCACTTCAGCAAATCCAAACCTGCAAGATTGGCTCTGGCGATGGTGGGATTGAACTAACAATTGGCTGATTGACAGGACTAGCCTTGAACAGAAAGGACTAGCCTTACCCTGGTGTAGACTATGCACGGATGCATTCCCATCACGGAAAAGACCTGAGACAATGAAACATATATTTCTTCAATGCCCGGGCGCTGTTTGGCTCTGGCGATGGTGGGATAGAATCTGGGACCAACTGGGAACAGGGACGCCCTGGCCATGGGACTGGAAGGCCCTGATGTTGGAAATATGGCCCTCGGAACAGCCTGATGACTTCACCATTAATATGTTTATACAAGGACACAGGGCAGTCCTATGGGCACTGTGGAGACGACGCTGCACCTACGAGATGGAGGGAGTGAGGTTGGATGGGCCAGAATTTACGGAGAGTATACAGCAACAAATCCAGACAAACATAATGGCAAGATGGGAGGAAGTTAAAATGCACATCAAACACACTCACACTCAAAAAGAAATAAAGGAACAAATCCAAAGATTCTGCAGAGAATGGCTCGGGGGGGAAACGGGAGGGAGGATGGGGAAAGTGGAATGGAAAGGAGGAGAAAAGGGGCAGAAGGAGGGGCAGGACAACGGGCAGATAACCAGAGACTACAGACTCCTCTTCAATGATTGGACCAAGATAGACGATTCAATTCCATTGCGGCCAAGCGACCAATTCCCTGACCCCTTCCCCCCCCCCGCAAATAGCCTTGTGAGCAAGACATGGTATGAGGGAGAGTGAGGAGCAATTACACAAGAGCAGCTAGACTGCTAGGGCCTATAGATAGCATCAGGCGGCCCAACGACGGGCTGAAGAGGCAGATCTAGCAAAGTTGTTTTTGGTCTTAAGGATAAGATGTGCATATTGTACTCGGAAGAAGGATAGGATTGGCAGTGGGGGTTGCATTGACATGTGAAATACTAGGATGCGAAGGGATGTTGGACTGAGTACACAGAAATTGCAGTCAATCCCCTCATCGGAGGGCAATCAACGCTGCTGATGACATTCCTAATGTTCAGGGACGCTGGACCCGATTTCCAGCAGGTGCTGCTCCCCACCAATAGATGGAGCCTCCCTGGAAGTACTAGCGGTGTTTGCTCCTGTCTCTTATACACATCTAGATGTGTATAAGAGACAGCATGTGAAATACTTGGATGCGAAGGGATGTTGGACTGAGTACACAGAAATTGCAGTCAATCCCCTCATCGGAGGGCAATCAACGCTGCTGATGACATTCCTAATGTTCAGGGACGCTGGACGCGATTTCCAGCAGGTGCTGCTCCCCACCAATAGATGGAGCCTCCCTGGAAGTACTAGCGGTGTTTGCTCTTATCAGCACCCCTAGTACCACCTCGGATGTTTTAAAAAAAAAAAAAAAAAAAAAAAAAAAAAAAAAAAAAAAGGGTTAGAGTTAGGTGTTGCTGTATTACAAGCTTAAGTTTTTACTATTCTAATATGCGTTTACCTAAATGACGCTTTAAATCTTCATTAACCACTTTCTCCCACTTCGTGGCCTCTGGTGACACAACCGCCGCGAGCGTTCATCTCTTACCGTCTAGCAGCGGGTACTCCGCATCTTCACGGAGAATTCAATTTCACTGGGCCCATGTTGGAGACAGCGGGGCAGTCGTTACACCATTCGTGCAGGTCGCTACTTACGCGACACAATTGTGTTAATTGAAATAAACTTCGAACATCATTTCAACCGAGGCCTTCCTCCTTCGTGTCGCCACGAAGTTCAGACTATATCATCATCCCAAGCAGGGATGTCTGGCGTGTAGTCGTTGAGGGGTGAAGCGCATGTATCAACACATCGGTCGAAGGTTCCAGCATATAGCCAGATAGAATTGACTCAACTCATTCTCGATGAACTTATAAATAAGAAATAACGTGCGCGGGTCAGAATGAGTCAAATAAGGGCGCGAAGGCCACTTTGGCTTATTTATTTATTTTATTTATATAATAATAACTTTAATAAGGCAACTTGAGTTGGAGAGCCGTGTGATTGGTTCAAACGCACCGCTCATAACGGTGATATTGTAGGTTCAAATACTACTAAGCCTATCTGGATTCTGGGTGTATAGCTTAGTTGGTAGAGCATAGGGCTCTTAACGTATCAACCGTATTTTCGAGTTAGGCATAAGTAAAACGATGAGGGCCCCTAAAAGAGGCCACTTGATAAGACCAGTCAGATTGTCAAATAATGGAGCACGAGCACTTTTAGTTGGTTCTTACGTCTCTTTCGAGATGAATAAATAGAAAACCGAATAAGTAAATAAAATACACTCGATTATCTTCCCAAAATGAAAGAACTTGGTCGAATCATGAAGGTAGTCTCTTATAATGGTGTTGGATCCTGAGTCTCTATGGTTTTGTCTTTTGTTTTCGAACTCGCAACAAAGTTGCCTTGACTGGTGCCCCTCTTATGATTCACAAATGGATTGCTTTACTTTTCTCTGTTTTTTTTTTAATGTTTAAACTCCAATCCTTTTCTTCGAATTTCCTTTTTAAGCACTGATTCGGGGAAAAAATTCAACCCTATACTACAAGACCCCGCATTGGCTATACATCCTCCTTGTATTTATGCAGGATACATTGCCAGTATTATTGGTTTTTGTTTGTGAATCCGGAACTCAACAAAAAAAACACACTGTGCATGATATCAATGAAAGTGCGAAGCTGAAAGATCACTGTGAAAAAAGAAAGGCAGAGATATTACGTTCTGTGCTTTGCACCATAACACGACCTCTTGGAAGTGCCTATTGGTGAGCTCTATTATTGAGGATCGAAATTTTGGATAACGATGATCTCCGTGATTTAGTCTTAATAGTTGCTAATGTTTCTCGTGATAAAAATTTCGATTAACATTTTGATCCATATGTAGCTCTTCTCGAAAACAATCCTAATCTTGCTGTTAGTTAAATCGGGTGGGTGTATCAATGATATTTGTCTTAATTGAATTTCTTGTTTACATTCTGATTTGAGTTCCAACTTAAATTTCAAGTAATTTTTCCGAAATTTTTTCTATAAAAGTATGGCTTAGTAATAGTCTTAATTTGATATTCGTAAATCAAAGTTTGCTCCTTTTCATAAGTGAATCTGCCAACTGGATTACCAATTAATAGAATTGCAGTTGTTCTCTTGAATGATTGCTAATGATACCTGTCTAAATTTCTAGCTACTTTTCTGATCGGTTTTCTGAATCCTAGGATTCGAAAATCAGAGTCGAAAGTCCATTTTGGACATTCTTATTCGTGAATCCTAATACTATAATTCTACTTTTTGATCTCGGAAGGTTGTGAGCTCAAAGTTCTAAATCCGATCGAATGATTTTACATGATCTCGCATGGTTTCACATGTTCTGTTCAATTTTCCAAGTAGCATTCCTGATTAGGGTATCCTGAATATAGTCTGGTGTGCTTTTATCTGTTTTCGGCGATTGAATTTTCTATGTTTGGGGATTCTAAAGCAATAAGTCAAAATTGAGTCTCAGTTTGTAATGCTGAGGGGTTTGGGGTCATAGGTGCTGAATGGAATTATCTCCTTTAGGGTTGGAGCCCCTCCCTGCGAGGGTTACACATGGTGGGTGGTGTGATCTTTGAGAGGGTAGGGATGGTTTTGAGGGTTTGTCCCTTTCTGGGCTACGCTGATTTTGGGGTCGGATCAGCTATGGCGGTGGGGGAGAGAGGACAAGGGGCTTTGATGTCAGCAAGGTGAGAAGTCGAAGGGCTGTTTCACTTGGAGGGGGTGGGACAAGAGGGAAGGGGGATCTTTGGCTCTGCGGGGGCATACTTTAGGGGGTACTGTATGCAACTGAGGGAGCAAGAGCGGTATTTAGGGGGCTGTTCTGCACTGGGGCTGGGACTCCTGGGAGATGAGGGGGCGCCTTCCCGCGGAGGCAGTGAACAATCAGAGGGTTGTTTTTTTTGGGGAGAGGAGTAATCCGCTTGGTTCTTGTGAGTCCTTTATATGCAACCGAGACTTGCGCTGGAGTTTCCATGGGGGAGAGGGTAGTTTGTCCCTCCCTTCCCCTCTTCTTGTGGAATTGTAGGCATTGAATGATGCTCCAATTGAAAAATTATTCATCAGTTCTTAAAAGAAGGGGGTCAGGAGGAGCTGGATGATAGGAACTACAACTATGGTGGTGAGGGGGCTGGGCTGCTATTTGCTGATGTCCTTGGTCCCCATGGTTTGCGAATTGACGAGGCCAGAACGACGCTGGTCGGTGCTGGGGCTTGGTCGCGCTGCCCTGTAACTCGAGCTGTACGGGGGTTTGAGACCTGGTAGAGAGATCTGGAGAGTTGTCGAGGGTGGAAGGCACTCTAGTGTCCATTGGTGAGCTGGTATTCAGTCGACGCTGGCGGGAGCCGGGGCGGTCGCTTTGCCCTGTAGCCTAGCAGATGGGGGGGCCTCTGGGGTGGGTCGTGCCACTCTGTAACCTAGCAGTCAGGGGTGTGAGGCCTGGTAAAGATTGAGTATCGGGACACAAGGGGGAGGCAGATAGGGTTGGGCTGCTGATGGCACTAAGGCAGGTGTTTTGTTTTCGGTCTGAACGTTGCTATGATCTACGGCTTTGTTGGTTTGTTCATGGTTGTCAGTGGTGGTCTTACGAATGATTTGTGATTCTGGGGACTCCTAGCAACTCATTTTAGGGGGCTCCATTGCTGTTATACTCAGTGATCTGCGGCTGTTTGATGCCAGAAGACGCTGCCTGGTACTGGGGTGTTGCCCTGTAACCTGTTGATGCAGGTGTGAGGCCTGGTAGAGAGATCTGGAAATGCTTTGGGGTGGGTATTCCGAGGGACAACCAAGGTTTGCTGCTGGGACAACATTGGTCAGAGCTGGGCTGAGTCGTGTTGCCCTGTAACCCAACAGGGTGGGGGTGTGAGGCCTGGAAGAGCTCGGCAGGGAGTAAGACAGTGTTGGAGAGTTTTAGAAGGGTTTGCTAGGGATTTTGAACATTTGTAGGACCTTTGCGGTGGCGATTTTTGTTGTGGGTAGCCCCTTTTTCTCTGAAGATTGTCATAGTAATTTTCTAAATAGTTCAGAATTTCCTTCGCCAAAGCCGGGTAATGGCCCCGGTATCTTTAAAAAAAAAAAAAGGTTCTTGTAGTCCCTTCGTGCAGCTTAGAAAAAAACTTCTCATAGTTTTCCAGATTTTTCAGATTTTTCAGATTTTTTCAGACTTTTCCTGAATTTTAGCCTATTTCGTGGGGTTCTTCATCGAATAGGCTAGTAATTGTTCATGATCCTATTCTCAGACAAAGCCGGGCAAAAGCCCCAGTGCCTCAAAGTTTTTTTGTATATGTTCTCAAATATGTTTCATGTTTCAAATGGGACGCTGGGCCTGGTTCCCAGCACGTGCGGCTCCCCACGAATAGATTGGAGCATTGTCCCAAAAAAACAAAGAAAAAAAAAGAAAAAAAAAGAAAAAAAAAGAGTCGACTTCTTACGTCCTTTGGGACATCCGTTAGCATTGGAATGATACAGGGAAGATTAGCATGGTCGCTGCGAAAGGATGACACTCATATAACTCGATAAATAGTCCATTAAAAGAACAAAAGAGAGAGAAAAAAGAGAGTAAACTTCAAAAGCAGATCCGTCAGTGTTGTTGGGGTAATGCTCGCGAACCCAAACTCGGTAATGATCCCAGTACGTGACAATGTTCATTCCGTTTTTTTTGTGAGGGATTCCCGGCCTCGTGTTTTCATGATAATGGATTCCCGACTCTTATCTGCTGTCAGCTTGACCAACAAATACCTGGGCACATAGCCCAGTAGGGCCTAATCTTTAAGTAAGCTAAAGGATCTGATAAAAGACGCAACAGGATTGGCCAGTCAAAATGACCAACCCTTCTTCAATGATGGTTGACATTTCAGGTTTTCAGGTTTGTGGGGTTGTATGGGGATAACTCTGCGGAATGAGCTCGGAAACACGAATATCGAATGAAACGGAACATCCAAATGGTGGGCCACTCGGCGGATCCAAGAAAAGCAATCTATGGAGGCCTCCTCTCCCCCTTTGACAATTTCTATTCCTCCCTTCTTTCTAACTCTGAAGTTCTAAACCCTTGAAGTACCTATGGTTTGAAGGAAAGGCTAACACTTTTTGAGTTCCCTATGGTTGAAGGAAATTTTAACCCTCGGGAGTCCCAATTGTTGACAGAAGGTTAACCCTTGGACTCTTGGAGGACAAATGGTCGAAGGAAAGGTCGACGCTTGGTGTGCCTGTGGTCAAAGGAAAGGTTAACCCTTGGAGTACCTATGGTTGAAGGAGAAGTTGACACTTGGAGTATCTGCGGTGGAGGGAAGGGTTAACCCTTGGAGTACCTCTGGTAACCCTTGCAGTACCTACGGTAAGACTTGCAGTACCGATGGTCGAAGGAACGAAAGGTTAAGCCTGGTAAAAGGACAGCTTGACGCTTGGAGTACCTATAGTGGAGGGAACGGTTAACCCTTCGAGTACCTATGGTAACCCTTGCAGTACCTACGGTAACCCTTGCAGTACCCATGGTAACCCTTGCAGTACCTACGGTAACCCTTGCGGCACCTATCGTAACCCTTGCAGTACCTATGGTAAGACTAAAAGTACCAACGGTCGAAGGAAAGAAAGGTTAAGCCTCAGAGTATCTATGGTCAAACGAAGTACGCCCTTGGAGTACCTATGGTAACCCTTAGGATACCAACGGTAACCCTTAGGGTACCCACGGTCACCCTTGGAATGCCTACGGTAACCCTTGGAGTACCTATGGTTGACGCTTGGAGTACCTATAGTGGAGGGATGGGTTAACCCTTGGAGTACCTATGGTAACCCTTGCAGTACCTACGGTAACCCTTGCAGTACCTACGGTAAGACTTGTAGTACCGACGGTTGAAGGAAAATAAGCTTAAGCCTCACTATGGTCAAAGGGAGTAAGCCCTCGGAGTACCTACAGTAACCCTTAGGATACCCATGGTAACCCTTGGAATGCCTACGGTAACCCTTGCAGTACCTATGGTTGAGGGAAAGGTTAATCCTTGGCATACTTAAGTGCTTCATAAAGGTCCTACACGTATGGAATATATTCATGGTTTAAGTGCGCTCTATAAAGGCCTTTGTACTATCATCAATTTACACTGGCTATATGCAGAGTCAGCAAATTTCATTGTGTTTGATTAATTTGTTTATATATTTAATATTTATTCTTTTTATTTTAAGTTCATCATCCATAAATAGCGGTAAATAAACGGTTTTTCATCAACACTGAGTGCTTTCCTGCCATGCAAAGCCATATATATGGGCAAAGCACTACAAGTTTTAGGAATCAATGATTGTTTCTTTTTTTTCCCGTATAGAATTGATTCGCTTCTGGGGGAAAATTGCTTCAAATTTTTGGACTGCTCCATATTCCGATCCAATAGATTCCTCTCTCAGGGCATACTCACACTAGCTACTCCCTGACCACCACTGATTAGGGCTGGGGGCAACATGCATCTCCGTAAGTGTGAGAGGTATGCTTGCAGGGGTCCCCTGTATAGGCTTAGGAGTAGTAGTGGTAGGTAGATAGCGGAAGGTGAAATTGAGAGAAGAATATAGCTCAGTCAAAAAAAAGAGGAAAAAAAAAACACACTTCCTGAGCGTATCTGACTGAAATTCGAGTTTCAAAAAAACACTTCCTGAGCGTATCTGACTGAAATTCGAGTTTCCTCTGCATGCAACTGACCGCAATTATGTCCACTTCCTCTGCATGCATCTGACCGCAATTATGTCCAGAGATGAGTCGAAAATGTCCTAGTGGTGAGTAATGCCCTCATTCCAAGTGACAGAAGCGGCAAACTACTTACAAGATTGTGGCCATCTGAGGCAATGTCTGTAATCCAGACCCTTTCAATTCTTCCCTGCATCTCATTGTACGGATCGAACGATTCAAACAGCTTCGTGATCTGCCGGCTCCGGCGCTTTACTTCTGCCGTTGGCACCCGCTTCATCCGCGCAGCAGGAGTTCCTGTGGCACATAGAGAAGAAAAAGGGTAACTACTAACTAGTCAGGTTTTTTTTTTTTTTGGTAAACCGGTTTTCTGTCTTGACTCTTGCAAGAAACAGTTTTAAATATACATGAATGCTGTTGTAGAAGTTATAGCTTTATCAGGTCTTTTCGATGACCGCATCCTGTGGCCCGCACAAGGGTGATTTAAACTTATTTCAGAGCCCAACCAACGAGAAGGAAAACTATTGTCCCACACGATAGTACTAGAGAGTAGGATAGCACAGTACAAGAACTAGTGGAGGGAGTGGTAGAGAGCAAGAACTAATGGAGACAACATCATGCACCCAAGTACACAGATGTGGCAGGCTTTGCACCAAGTTCAACGAACGTAAAAGACAGCAGTGAAACGGCACGTTTCACCAAAACATCATATAATGACTAGATGACCCGTTGCGGCTTCGCCCGCAAAAAAAACAGAAGGAAAAAAAGCACAAAAGAAAGAAAAAGCATAAGGAACTCCCCTATCATATTCCGCCGAGCCTTTTTTTCCCTTTATCTTTGAGTGTTTTGTTTGGGGAGCCATTACCTTCGCAGCATCGTTTTTGTTTTGTGATGTGCAAGAACTCCTCCACTTTTCTGAGAAAATCCTGTCCATTGTCCCGTTGATGTTTTTGCAGCTAAGCTAAAGATTCAGATTCAGACTTTGTTTGCTGTGTTCTCTGGATATGTTTGTGATCAACCCATCTTGCATGTATGCATGCCCCGTGCTTACTTGTTGAGTTTTTTCGCTATGTGCGCAAGTGCATGCGTGTGTGGGCTCGTCTCACTTTGGTGGGCTCGGATGATGTCATTGATGATTGGCCCGGGGAAGTTGGAAGTCGCCTCCAACAACAATAGGAGTGCCACTGATGTTAAGAAGCAGGGGTTTTGCATTGTATGAATGATGAAACAATCAGCAGCATTCAATCTGCTTCGCAGTTGCTCTTCACGTGGGGGACTTGTCGGGAGTAGCATTGACATGAGAGCATCTTGGAGCATTTCCGGGAAGGCAAAATGCAAAGAAGAAATGAAGTACCACGTGTCAGAGTCACATAACGGACAGCTTGGCACAGTCCCCCCCCTTCTCTCTCTCACACACAAAAAAAAAAAAAAAACAAAAAAAAAAAAAATCAAAAGACAAAAGACAAAATACAAACGACATCCTGGCACTTGGGGCGGCTATACCACTCACCACCTCGCCGGCTTCCCCTCACCCTCCTTTCCGCCGTCTATCTCTCTCTCTCACACACACATACGGAAAAAAAATAGAGAAGAAAAAGACGAAAAAGCATAATGAACCTTTAACCTCCCCCCCAG
>BFEA01000280.1:1568213-1601077 GCA_003427395.1 Chara braunii | reverse complement strand
AAAAAAAAAAAAAAAAAAAAAAAAGGCACGATCCTGGCTGGTATTTCAGCCAGGTTCACGCTTGGAAAGCATGAACATAGATATATAGGACCGGTAGTTGTCCGATGGCAACTTGCCTATTTTGGGTCTACTCAACTTAGAAGCCCCAAATTGCTATTTGCCCCTACAATTCGCAATAATTTGCATTCGCTTTTTTTTTTTTTTTTTTTTTTTTTTTCTTTTTTGTGTTGTGAACCCCGGAATCTCATTTCGATCCCAATGGAGGACTTTGGCAGCTTCTTCCGTGCATATATTCCTTGAGCTGTGTGTACACGCTTTTTTTTTAATTTGGACCATTTCTCGATTTATGCGTGTCATCCTTCCGCAGGGGCCATGCTAATCTTCTCTGTATCGTTCCAATTTTAACGGATGTCCGGAAGGACTTTTTTTTTTGTGTGTGTGCGTGTGTGTATGTGTGCATTCTACCCCTGTAAATTCTGATACTTGCAGAGTGGCCTATTTCAAAAAACTTGAAAAACGCATGACCATGAACCAGTGGGGCCTGCCCCTAACTAGCGTTTTTTCTGGGTTGTCCTATTGCAACCTGCCTCTAGTGGGACTTCCCCTTTAGTGGACAAATTTGCTATTTGCCCCTAGGGTTTCAATAATTTGCATTCTACGCCTGTCATTTGCAATATTTGCAGAGTGCCCTTCTGACCCCGCCAACTTTGCTGCAGGATCCTGCCAAACAGGCATGCAATTTGCATTCACGTGCCCCTGAGGCTCCGACACTTGCACCCCGGTCCATAACCGCCCGAAGTAAGGGGGTATATGACAAACCGAAATCTACAACCATAAGGACAGGGTGAAAAAGGATTCGAGGCCTAGATGGTGTGACCGGTATTCTGCAAAATTTGAACACATCTCAGAAGGGTCAGCCGCAAATATCAGAAATCACAGGGGCAGCACACTAATCATCACAAATCACAGTGAATTATAGGGGCAAAAATGCAACTTTTACATTACCTGTAACTGGACTGAAAAAGGAGCAGCAGTGTTTGAGCTTTGAAGTTCCTGCAACAAACATAATGAAATTGCATGTTTTTTTTCACTTTTTTCTGTCAAATCAGGAAGACAAAATGTAGGTTGAGAGCCAGCTAAGAATGAACCTGGACGTGTAAGTTGCATAAGTTCATGATCTGCACCTGAGGCCTGCTCACATGCCATCTGAAAGAATTGGCCAGTCTTTTGACAGGCATTCCCTGAGTGTCTTTAAACCACCCAGTACCTTTCCCCGCTTGGGATCGGGGACGTGGCGGTTAACGCGGAGGCCCAATTCGGCCTCCGACGCCGACCACGTGCATTGGTCGCGCTTGGCACGCAGCGCCCGCAGCCCATATATGAGAAAGGTACTGGCGGTTTAAGGAGATAGATTTTGAAGGTGCACCACCCAGCCCATATGAGAAAGGTACTGGCGGTTTAAGGAGATAGATTTTGAAGGTGCACCACCCAGCCCATGTGGTGGGCATGGTACACACACGGAACTGCTAATGAACAGATCACGAGTTCAAATCCGGACTCTAGGTTAGGAAAACTTGTCTAGGAATGTAATCACACATTTGGTTACGGCTGCAATGACCCGCACAAATCATTGCCTGAGATTCCTGCAATTGTCGAGAAAATGTTGTTCYTTTTTTTTTTTTTTTTTTTTTTTTAAAAAAACAACCAGGCGGAAGCTAGGGGTGCTGGTAAGAGCAGACACCACCAGCACCGCCGGGGAGGCTCCATCTATTGGTGGGGAGCAGCACCTGCTGGAAACCGGGTCCAGCGTCCCTGAACATTGAACTTATGTGACGCCTTGTGCAGCACCTGCTGGAAACCGGGTCCAGCGTCCCTGAACATTGCACTTATGTGACGCCTTATGCAGTTGTGACAGCACTAAGCTAGATAGGAAGCTACCAGACTTGCCTGTTCTGAGTGAAGTTCGGTCAGCAGGCATGCCCATCAGCCCTCTCTTGATGAGAAGCATCATGCCCCATTGCCCCTACTACAACTGGGTGAAACCGACATGCATGCATAGTAAGAGACGTTCCAATATCTGTTGGCTACCAGGCTACCGAGTACTCTTGCTAAAAGGAAGGTCTTCCAGCATGACTTGCACAATGATCTGTATTCTGTATTACTTCATGAGTTCTTGTAGATGAGGTGGTATGCTCCTGTGATACCAACAGGCTTTCAGGCTCAACCACAATGGAGAGATTTTGGCGCCCCATTACCCCAACTGCAACAGGGTGAAACCGCCATGCATGCAAAGCGACAGTCGTTCGGATATATGTAGGCTACCGTGTACTCAGGCTCAACCCCACAACAGAACGGGAAGAGCCACAGAGCCGTCTGAGCCAGTTGCCCACGTGCCAGCAGTCCTGATCCGATGTCCGTTTTACGAGAATTCCAGGTCCGAGGCTGCTTCGCTGTGATTTGTTGTGTGTTTCTAACTGTGCCTGTGATCTGCCACTAGTGTCTTCACCCGAATAGGATGCCCGGTCATTATGGCTGCATCTAGACTGAGTGTTGCTTCCAATACGGCTGTAACGACCGGGCGTTCTATTCGGGTGAAGACGGTAGCATGTATGTGGGCCATGGGCTTGCCGGAGTCCAGGTCCAGGTCTGTGTGCCATGTGTGTGTGACTGTGCCTTGGATGGGGACAAGGTAGGGATAGAGAGACAGCGAGGGTCACAACCGAAAGTTAGCGGTGGGGTATGCTGGGGTGTGCAAGGGGGGCGGGGGGTTAGTTTAGCGCCAGGGACAAATTGGCTAGGGACCTCCTGGTAGGGATTTTCCAGCACTTCAGCATGGCCTGGAAAGGTCCCGTAGCTTACCTGTCGGTAATGATGGTCCCGGGACTGAATGGAGAGGGGAAGCAGTCTAGGTTCACAACCTGTAGGTAGATCACAGTCCGCAATGTTGTTCCCGCCAAAAGGAGGGAACACCAGTAGGCCTACCTTCCTTACCCCAAAAAAAACATACGTACGTTCTATTCGAATTACCTCCAAAAATCGGACTTTTAGAAATTGCTCTTTCTTTTCTAGAATAGAACTTATACAAGTCGAATACAACGTACGTACATTGTATTCGATGTCTGTAGCATCTGAGACATTTTTTTACCGGATTAAAAAAATGCTGAAGGAAATCTCCCCCTCCTCCCAAAAAAAATGCTGAGCGGAGGGGGGCGCTGCGGCTGGGCGGCTGCGCTGTTTAGTGCTAATTTTAGTCGCTCCGAACCTGCGCTGGCCAAAGGCGGCGGGCTTCGACCCTGCCATGCCGTCAACCCCGCCATCGCTGACTGGGTACAGTGGGATCTCCATACCCTGCACTACGCGGGTACCGGCTGTGTCCGGAGAGGACCCTTTTATGGCAGCCTATCAACCTCTACCGATCAGTTGCCCAGAGACAGGTTGATACTCCGAAAAGGCAAAGGTCGTTTCTGGCTTGCATCGTATCTCTGGTCAACCCGAATTAGGGTTGTTGTCATCATCGGTCAACGTGAAAAGTTACATATGCTAACAAGGTGCTGCGAAGGGAAGTGAGAGAGAGAAGTGTGGAAAGAGAGGCGCAAGGAGGAGGAAGACAGAGAAGGTAAGGTGAGAAGCTGCAGGGGTAAAGAAGGGAGAACGAAGGGAGGAGACCCGAGAGTGGTAAACACTTCCTTGTGGATGAAATTGACGAAGATCCTAGATGAAGGGGGCTGTCCGGTGAGGAGAAGGGCAGAGACGTAAGTACCCTACGGACTAGCCAACTATGTAGTGCTCCTGTTGGTTGAGTTGCTTGAGTTGAGGAAGTGTCCTTTCCTTCGGTTTTCCTTTCGAGGTAGTTAAGCAACAGTAAGCTCTCTTTTGCCTTTCGCTTTTCCTCTGCGATTTGTAAGACGCCCGCCGGTGGTTGATGTTGTTGAAGGCATTATAACGGTGGTTGTATGATCTCACTGTCAGCGTCAGGCTCTTGATGCATGTTCTTTTGCTCGCAGCTTTTCATTGGGATTGATTTTCCCGCTCCCAGCCGATAGCGTAGCTTCCATGTATGTTCAAGACTTCCTTGGGAACCATCTGCACGGTATATTCCCACGCTCGAATACTGCCCCCGATCATGGTTGTCCGTCCTGAGCTTCGTAATTGGGATTCGTGCCTGCTGTTGCGATTTTCAATCAGAGCTTCTCGTAGTTACATTTCCACATTCATTTAGAGCGTGGTTCCTTTGTCACACATCACTAACATAGCCCCTTCTATTTTTGGGGGAAATTCAGGAGTGCTGGGCTAGCTGGAAGTTCACTCTCATTTAGAGCGGAGTTCTTTTCAGGCAGTATTCACACAGTCCCTTCTATTTTTGGGGAAAATTTATGAGTGGCGCGACTCAGGGCCTCGACACACCACTCTGCAAATGCTCTAACCGGAAATGAGTGGGGTGTTCTCTTTTTCACGCAACACTTACACAGCCCGGGAATAATTTCAGGAGCGGTGTAGCTCAGGGCCTTGACACGTGGTACTTGCTCTGCTTTTGTGATCTCTCGGGCCCCTATTGGTAGGTCCTTTCTAGCACACTGGGGAAGTAAACAACCACCATAAAAGAAGAGGCATACCATAGGACCGGGGAGAGAGTTGCGGGGTTGAGCATAAAGAGTTCTAGTTTGTCATAAGAAGTTTTCCCCACAGCAATGATGGAGGAGGATGGAGAGGCCGGGGGGGGGGGGCTCCCCCTCCACACTCACAACCTCAGACAAATTTCTGGGAGATTGAAGAAACGACGAGGCAAGCAATTGGGCAGTGCTGCGATGAAGGTCTCTGTCAAATAGTACAAAACCTAGGAGAAGTGGTTATTGATGGGAAGGGGAAACGATTTAAAGTAAATGAGAACGATGCAATCAAGGAATAAAGTCCCAAGTAAAGTTCTATCATGATTTTCTAATCTTGGAACCCGAAAACTTCGAAATCCTACTATTATAGCTATAATTTTGAAGACCGTCTCCGATAATTAGTTTTTTGCTTCTCTTAAATTGGTGATATGTGCATATGGTGGGAGCTGCATATTTTTGAAGAGGCCTTGCTTTTGCAAATTGCGATCGACATTTTGGTAAGTGTGTCATCAATAACTGTAGTCGACTGGATTGGATCGTTCCCGGAGGGCTGAAAGGTAAGAAGGGGGTGGGGGGAGCTTTACCTTGCAAGGGCATCACAAGGTGGGGGGTGAATGTGTTAAAGAGGGTAGGGGCGGAGTAGGGGGTTGCCCTATTCTGGGGCAGGGCTGGTGTGTGGGTCAACGTTAGTCCCAATGGAGGCAGAAATGGGCAAGGGGCGGGGGGGCATGCTTTAGGTGGGAACTGCGTGCTCCTGGGGAAAGAGGGGTAGAGGGTTGGTCCTATACGGGGGCCGAGGGAGAGTGGGTGACTCACCTCGGCGGAGGCAGTGTAGGGCTGAGGGGGGAGGGGTAGGGGGAGGGAGGGCCAATCTCTCTCAAAGAATTCTAACATCCGGTTTAGTATTTCTTTCCATTTCTTTCCATTTGGTTTGCCTCTCGAGGAGGTTGTAGGAGTAGGTGCTATCTGGCAAGTCATCTGGGATCCTGCGAAGGGTGGTCGGAAATTCGGTGGCCCTCGAAGACCGATGTTGGAGCAACGCTGGCCGAAGCCGGAGCCAGGTGGCACAACTTTGTGACCTAGCTTAGTGGGGGTGTGAGGCCTGGTAAAGAGATCTGGGGGGCTGTTTGCAGGGGCAGTCTCAGTGGTCATCGGGGGTCGTAACTGGAGCAATGTTGGCCGCTGCTCGAGCAAGGTGGTGCAACTCTGTAACCTAACCTGATGGGAGCATGAGACCTAGAAGAGCTTCGGTTCGTGCTGAAAACAGCCATGCTGGTGGTGGTCGTAGGTGGATTGAATAGGTTTCACCTATCTGATTCGTGGTTGGGAGGCTTTTTGACACACGTATTCTAGTGACTTGGTAGAGTTTTGAGTAGTCGCCATGAATGTTTCTGAGTTTTTCCTTCATCCATGGTTCGTTGGTTTTGGTTGCCAATGGGGGTCTTAAGAATGATTTAAGATTCTGGAGACTTCTAGCAACTTATCTTCGACGGCTCCATTGCTGATATACTCACTGATCTGCGGCTGTTCGATGCCAGAACGACGCTTGACGGTGCTGGGGTGTTGCCCTGTAACCTGCTGATGCAGGAGTGTGAGGCCTGGTAGAGAGATTTGGGGATGCTTTGGGGTGGGCATTCCAAGGGACAACCAAGGGTTGCTGCTGGGACGATGCTGGTCGGAGCTGAGGTGAGTCGTGTTGCCCTGTAACCCAGGGTGGGGGTGTGAGGCCTGGAAGAGCTCGACAGGGAGTACGACATTGTTGGAGAGCTATATAAGGGTTGCTAGGGATCCACAGGGTTTTGAGCATATGTAGGACCTCTGTGGTGGCATGTTTTGTTGTGGGCAGACCTTTTTTCTGTAGTTTGTCGTAGTAATTTTCTAAGTAGCTCAAAATTGTCTCAAACTTCTCTCAGCCAAAGCCGGGTAGTGACCCCGGTATCTCAAACTTTCAAAATTCAATGTAAATTTTCATATGGGACGCTGGGCCTGGTTCCCAGCACGTGCTGCTCCCCACGAATAGATTGGAGCCTTGTCCCCCCCCCCAAAAAAAAAAAAAAAGGAATGTTGGTTGAAAGAAATGACTGTTATTTTCATCTTTCAAGATGAGGCAAGGGATCTTTCGAGGAGTGTCAAAAAGGATTTGGTGAGAGCCTATGAGGACAGTTGGTTCGCCAGACGCCTGTTCAATCCAGAAATTCGGCGAGGGATGATTAAATTCGAAGGGCCGAACATTCTATCGTATGTAGCGAAAGCGGTGGAGGTGGCTAACTAGTTGGTTCAAAAAGGTTCGATGAAGCTTACATTGGCCAACAAAGAGTACCCCGTTGTCGAGCGCATCGGTTCGGTACCGCACAGGGCGGCGCGGGACCCTCCCGACTGCGTCACGCATGAGTTGGTTCTTAATCCTCGTCGCGATATATACATGGAGTTTCCGCAAGCCGCTCCAGCCGAGTGCGGCAACCATACCTCTCGCGAGCCCCTACGACAAGATAGGGCCTACGCGAGGCACGACTTACCTCCACCTTACGGGAGTTGTCACCTCCCTTCGGCGGGCGTATCCCCGTCGAGCTACCAGTCCCCATACGAAAGCTGATCAGTTGCAATCGCAGAGGTGGACCAGCCGAGGGCGTTTCTCGTTCGTTGTAGCATAGGGGGTACGTGTTGTAATACGCCCCTATCGGACCCGCACGCGAACCGACATTTTGGGGGGCTAAGGTCCCAAGCGTGACTCGTCGCTGATCGACTAGGACGCCTCCCACACGCCACGCGCACACCACTATAAAGAACATAGAAATAAAAATACACCCACACATATACAAAACGACAGCGGACAAAACAACGCGACAACACTCCTAGTCCCTTAGTAGTCATCCCATAACTCTCCGATGCAAAAATCGGATAGGCGACGCGCGCGAGACTTAGTATAAAACCGTGTAGACGCTGGGCTAACTCATATCGACTCGCAATGCAAGCGTACGCAAGCAGTCGCACTGATGGCGTACTACGTAGTACCCATGCTCATGCTGTCCCCGATAGTCTCGGGGGTCGCATTCGACACTCAAGTGTCGGCTGACACGCGCCTTGAGGGTTAATCTCTCGACGTTGAACAACCGCCGAGTGCGGTTAAGAACCACACCCTCTTATGCACCTTACGGAGAGTGGGTGGTACATAGGTTCATACCTGTGGTGACAATTGTCTCTTATGGCCCTGGAGACCAGCTCCATCATCTAGGGCTTGGAAAGAAGTTAAGGGGTTCGACTTTGACGGCTGCCAGGGACTACAACGTCCAACTATAATAACTCTAAAAAGCAAAAATAAGGCCGTAGAGCCTACACAACTCAAAATCACAACCTTGGGTAGCCTTGTTGGTTGGCACCAATGACCTATCCTGACTCCGGACGCGCACGTATACATACGAATCACTTGATCCCATAACTCTAGACACTAGGACGGACGAACGTCACGCGCAAGACTTTAATATAAAGTTGCGAGGGTGCAAACCCTTCCTACATCAACCGACGATGCTAGTCATACGCGGCAATCGCAGTTTCGGCCTCGCGATATTGAATGGCTGAAGAAATATATCGTGAGGGGTTGCCCTTCACGATATTGAACGGCTGAACGACATGCCGTTCAGCCCTCGCAACATCCCTGCCCTCTAGGTTAAGTGTTTCGACGGGCAGGGCAGATAGGCTCTGCGAGCTGGAAAATTCCTCCCCTGCAGAGTCTAGGGCCTGGGATGTCCTGGACAAGGACCTCGAATCCCGGCCCAGGACCAACGTCCAACTAAGAATTCTTCAAGGAGCATAAAAACAAGATAGAGGGGTTTTTCCCCCTCGCCTTCCTCGCGTTGAGGTCAACACGATTAGCGCGCCGTGGCCCGAACAGCACGACAGTCGGTTCGAACGGAAGCAGAGGCAACAATCGAAAGGAACACTTCACCTTCGATTCATACGTGCCACCCTCACGCAGGGTCATGCTAATCTTCCCTGTATCGCTCCAATTTTTACGGATGTCCCGAGGGACTTTGACCGGGACAGCCCTCCGCGACCTTCCAAAGGCTAACCGACACTCATTGGATTTCAGCATCCAGGCCGATTCGTGGCCTGCATTCCAACAATTCCCTGGTGTATCCTCCGAGCCATACTCATGAATTCTCGGCCCGGCTTGAAATCGGTACCGGTCAAAGACAAACCCAAAAAAAAATAAAAGCAATAAAAGCAAAAAGCGATCGACCCGCGGCCGAATTTCCTCAACAAAACTGAGGGGGATAGTCCCACGAGACCCTCAACCCCTCAGTTCCTTCAGTGCTCCAATGCTCCTAAGCCGCCGCCCACTAGCCTCGATCCCCGTACCTTCGCAGCAATAGTCCAATGCCATAACCTATAGAGCTAAGCCCAAGCCTGGGATTGACCTGCGCGAATTTCAATAAAAGATGATATGGTGCAGCGCCTAGATTTGGGAAAACAGCCCGGGCCTTTACTCCCACTTACAACTGAGCGCGCTGCCGATGAACGCTTGAGCAAGCTCCTTCGGACTGCGCCATGGTTACCATGTATGCTATACAACATACCATCCCGACCGTTAATGGTAGACATGTCAAACTCACGGCAAATTGTAATAACCACGGAGTCAAACCAAACCAAAGAGAAGATCACACGCGCGCCCTAAGACTGCACGCCCATGTACCCTCTATCTTAGCCAAGGTAAGTCATAGACACGGCCATGCCCCGCACAGTCTTCTTGATCCAAACTTACTTTTTATCATTTGCAAAAACCAGGGCGGATACCCTTATCAGGGTATTCGTGCCGACACCGTGTTGCCGAAGCCATGGATGACGAAGGCGAAGGTTTTAAAAGTTAGATTAAGAGAGGCGGAGGTGAACTTTTGGATTATTGCTCTAAGAGTGTCGTTGGATGCTCTATGTTACTTACCGTCGGCAGCAGAGGGGCTGATTGGAGGAGTCAAGCACATGCACCCACCAGAAGCAGACATGTTGAAACCTAGTTTAATGAATATCAAATTAGATATGGACCCGCAGACACGCTTCCGTGTAGAGAATACCCTGGTGATCGAATCCCCTAAAGGGGAGATTTGGACAGTGGAGATAGTTACCCCCTACTCGGAATTGTGCAGGAAGTGCAGGTGGTACTTCCATACGTAAGAAAATTGTCCAAGGCGAGAAGTGGAGGGGAGAGCAAGGAGAACTTGGGCAAATTTGAGATTACCGCCTCATGCTCCTCGACAACAACAGCAGAGTGAGGGGCGAGCAGTACCTACAGGGGGAGGAAGACAGGCTGCTTCTCGGTTGAAGACAGATCCAGCGGACTTAGTCATGCATACGCAAGGGGCACCTTCGGCTCTGCGGCAGCAACAGTCGCAGCCTGTGCAGCCAACCCTAGTGGTTCCGATTCGACATCGAGTACAACACCCCTATTCGGTGGACCCCCAGCAAATGGGTCGACAGTCGGGAGTTCAGGCCTTTTATCAGGACCCTGACCAACCTGAGGGGGCGTACATGGGAGGGACATCAGCTCAAGGGAGCGCCCTGAATGTGCGCCAGGGGTAGGACCCTGCGCTACTTCAGCCTCAATCTCGGGTCCATCAATTTGGTCCTCCGCCCCCGGGCAGCTCCTTGATGCCTCCCACGATGCTTCTTCCTCCTAGCCTGCGGAGAACAGGGATTCAGACACAACATTACCATTACCCCTTGCCCCCCACTCAACAAGGGTACCACTCTATGTACTACTACTCTGCGCCTGGATGGGGCGTTAATCTGCAATAGACTACTGAGTATGGGGCATCAGGCCAAATCGTACAAAAAGGGTATATTCAACAGGAGGGATGCAGTGCCCATCATTTGCAGGGCAATCATTGGCAGGAAGGGAGAGTAGGCTATAGAAGTCAGTCGGGGCAGAGGCAGGGCTGCTCCCAGTCATGCAAAGGGGGAGGTCAGCAGAGTAGTGACAGGGTGGGGAGCGGTGCATATAACAGACAAAAAAAGTGGAGGGAGGCCTTAATGTTGAAGCCTCCCATCTTTCATCAGACTCCGGGTCCAAAGTCTTCACGGGAAGTGATCTCATAGGAGATAACCCAGCACTAATTGGCTCAGGCTTCCTCCAAGCAGGGGGTTCAAAAACGTTCAACAGGCAGCTCTCCAGGCGCCAGACTCAGAGGGGTAGCAGACTCGGACACGACAAGCAAGAGGGGCTACATAAATCTGCCAGGGCGAAGGAATCCGTTGTCGAGCAGATCTCAACAACCCATTGAAAGAAGGATTGTCCCCCTGATTTGTTTGGCATGGGGGGATGACTAATGAGGAGGGGAGACCATACTTACCATCTGCCCTCACCAACAAGACTCCGCTACCCGGAGAAATCATGACGAAAACAAAGATGTTGTTTAGAGACAAATTTTCAATTCGTATTGTTCCAAGGTCTACAATTACAAATGTGATTGTCCCACTCGAGGAAAAAGTGTGGAAATTTTATTTCCCGCTGATTGATGCAAGAATTGATGCCCCTGTAACAGATATGCTCACACAAGTAGGAGTAAGATGGTTCAATTTGGAAGCTGTGAGAGAAAGCAACTCCCACGAGCTGGATGTCATTGCCCTGACTCTGGACATTAAATTTTCAGCATTGGTTCTGCTACAGTTGAATGAAAGCCGATTAGAACAGCACAATCTGCATTCCAAGTTCCTTACTGATGCCCTGATGGGACCGTGGAGATCCCCGGCCCCATCGGGCAGGTCACGTAGTTCAGCCGGAGTGAGCCCAATGCAAGGGTCCCCAACGCAGGGGAATCAGAGATGGGGTGATGAGACAGTTGACTCCCGTATCCAAGACCAAGCGGGCGTTGGAAATGCTGATGGTTAAACTGAAGATTGGTGCATGGATCGTTACGAGTTTCGGTGACACATTAGGAAGGGAGAAAAAGAAGCAAGTAAAGACCTGGATGTTTCAACAAAAGATTGACTATTTATGTCTGCAAGAGACTAAAATATGTGAGGAAAGGTTACTGGAGTTGGCTAGCTGGTGGGAAGGCCTACAAGTGTGGTCCCCAACGCAGGGAACTCGGGGAGGGGTGGGCATTCTGATATACCACAATTTGCAGTCTCAGGTAGTGGACTCCGACGTGGATATGTGGGGCAAGTGGGCGTGAGTCGGATTCTGCACGGGACAAGAAGATTGGGTCCTGATGACGATTTATGCCCCATCGGACCTGTCATCTAGGGCCGAATGTTTTCTGAACCTACGACCATGTGTACCAGAGACAGATAATCTTATTATAACAGGTGACTGAAACCTATCTTTGGACGAGGTGATGCACACGGACTCGCGGTCAGCTGGGAGGAGGGACTCGATAAACCTGATGGACTTGGTCCAAGAACTGGATATGACGAATCCGTTCCGCTCATTGAACCCAGAGGACCTGGGTTACACCTGGTTCTCAAATATCAGAAAGGAGAGAGGAGAGGTAACGAGGAGAAGTTTGGACTTCTTTCTAGTGAGCAGAAGCCTCACACAGGGGGTGACCCAGATCAAGCAGTCGCAGCACCAAATGTCGGACCATAAACCAGTGGTAGCAGACTTGGTGCTCAACCAGGCCATGGTGAGAGGGAGGGGATATTTCAAACTAAATGCAAAAAACCTGGAAGTCCCGAGGGCTAGAGAATGAGTTGCAGATCAGATGGTGGCCTAGCAGACAGCAAGAGGGGGCTTCTCTACGGTAACATGTGGTTTGAAGGGGGGGTGGCCATCATCTCTGGGTTGCTGAATGTTTGCTCTAGGATACTGGCACAATACCGCAATCAAGAAGAGGATCGCTGTCGGAGGGGCAGTCGAGGAAGCAGAGAGGATGCTAGAGGAACACCTTATCTCAGAGATGGTATGGGGCGGTAGAGAGGGAGAAAAGGTTGGCTGAATGAGACCAGATTCAGATGGAGATGCAAGATAGGTGGGAGGAGAGGCTAAGGGTAAAAAGGATCATAGTGCAAGACAAGCTAAATAAGGAAACTTTCAAGAGACTGCTGCCCAACTCATCCTTTCGTCAGGTGGTCCACCTGGACCACCCATTCGACCAATCAACTCCACCGGCTACCGACCCGTCGAGCATTTTGGAATATGCTAGAGTGTATTACACAGATATCCTAACGACAACAAGAGAAGAGGATACCCTTGACACAAACCTCCCAGAGGAGATTGATATGCGGCAGGACACTACAGTAGCCTTGACAACAATGCAGAGGTTAGCCTTGGATAGGCCAATCGCGAGTGAGGAGGTTCAACAAACCCTGAAAGAGATGGCACCAGGGAAGTGCCCGGGGAGGGATGGCCTAACAATTCTAACGCGCTTGTTGGGATACAATGGGGTCGGCGTTGATAAACGTATTTAATGGTGTCCTAGAGGAAGGCAACTTAGGTCCACAGAGAATGTATGACACATGGGTTATCTCTGCAATGTTTAAGAAAGGTGATAAGGCCAGTGTCCGAAATTATCGACCGATCTCAGTCTTAAATGTCAGTTATAAGATATTAGCCACGTCACTTGCGATTAGGCTGGGAAAGGTTTTGCCAAACCTAGTGGGCAGGGATCAAGGTGCCTTTGTCCAAGGCAGATCTATTTTTGCTAATATCTTGAATGCAATTGAATGCATAGAAGAGATACGGGAGGAGAATTTGGACAGGCTTATGATCGGTTTGGTTGGTCCTTTGTCCTCACGACCTTACGCAAGATGGTTTTCGCGCAAGGGTTTTCCAGATGGGTGATTGCTATGTACACACGTGCAACCTCTACAATGCAGATAAATGGTCATTTGTCCTGCTCCTTCACATTAACAAGATCGTTGAGGCAGGGTTACCCCCTAGCCCCCTTGTTGTTTGTGCTACAGCTGGAAATAACCATGAACAGGATCCGAAGGCACACTGACATTCGAGGGTTACAGGTCGCTAATGACAAAGAATGCCACTCGAAAGCCCTACCTGATGATCTCTTCATCGTGTCGGAGAACTCCATTGTATCCTTGGAGGCAGTCAAGGAAGTGCTAATGGAGTATTCACAATTGTCAGAAGTAACAGTAAATTCGAATAAGTCAACTTAACTGCTGCCAGTTGGCTATATACTGCAAGTGGAGTGGGGCATGCAGCGAGTTGATCCGGACAAAGGGGAACGCTTTTTGGGGGTCGTAGTGAGCACACAAGCGATAAAAGTTGTACAGGGCTCTCCGAGTTTGATTCACCAACCTGTGGAAGCACATATCGGAGGTTGGGGTACAACGGGACACTTATCCCTATTTGGTAGAGCTATGGTCATCAATGTTGCTTTATTCTCACTCATTTGGTTTGTTGGAACAGTCAGAGAAATCACCGATCCAACGCTCACCAGCATCAAAAGATCTGTCGCAAAATCACTAGAATCCTAGAGCGAAGAAAGAGGAGGGGTTCTTGGTAAAAGTGGCGTGAGAACTAGTGACGTTCCCGAAGGACAAAGGTGGACTGAGACTATTGAACCTGCGAAAGAGGAACCAGGCTCAGTTGAGGATGTGGCTGCCGAAAACAGCGCAGTCGAACGGCAAGTAAGATTGAATTTTGCTAGCTGAGAAATTTTTTATGAGAGAATGGTGTCTAACCAGATGGGAAGATGTTTGGGTTTGCTTTTTTGTGAGCTCCATGTTGAAGAAGCCGCTTACATCTGAGTTCTTGGAAGCTGTCAAAAGGGCCTGGGTGAAACTACCTCCAGAAGAGAGGACCTCCCCATAGACAACTGAGGAGGTCTTGCAACAATGTCTTTTCGAGAACCCCTGGATTGTGGATGAACAGGGCTCCCAATTTTCGGCAGGTACAGAACCAGCAGCCTTCGGTAGGGCATGAATTAGAAGGGTAAGATTGCTGATTTGTGGCCGGCTCTGCTAGGTAGCTGGAGACCTTATGTGGAGATCCGTACTAAGCTCCAGGGCCTCAGAAGGACTGAAGAACACTGGAGAGCAATACTTAAGAGCATACCGGCGCAATGGTCCTTGCTCCTGGGTCCAGAGGGCAAGGACCCGGTGGGAACCTGGTATCATCCAAAACTAGCAATGAGTGAAGAGGTGGTCTAAAGACTGCAGGGGCTGACGCGAGTGGGTTCAGAGAGGTTCAGAAGTGGAAGGTGGACAGACGAACTGGGGACTTGCAACGGGTAGGAGAAGAAATAATCATACAATGGGAGAACCCCCAACAAATCAGGGTAAGAGAAAAGTCAAATAGAGAAGGAGATTTTGAGTCTGCAACTTGGATTGGACAAACCCCGCTGAAACTGCTTCGTATTGACCCTTGTGCATGGAGGTGGGCTGGGAACGAATGGGATCTATTGAACATGACAGTAGCAGAGTCCTATAGGCTAGCGGACTGCAAGTCGAGGTCCCCGGTAGAGGTAGCCATCAACAGATGGGGGGTAATGTTGTCAGAAGATCTGAGTTCTAAAGCTGAGGACTTTAAGAAGTTGTGGAGTGTCCTTTTGGAACTACCAGCTAGGAAGCAGCAAACTAGCATCTTGTGGATGTTATCGTCATTAGTTTCCCCGTCGACCGTATGGTTGAATGGGCGGCGAACAGTGGTAGCCTTGGGATGTACCCGGTGTACTTGGCCTTTCGAGTCCACCAGGCATCTCTGGTGGGACTGCCCAACCTCTAAGAGGGTATGGAGATGGTGGGCCAATCACTGGACCCAGATAGGTTGTGAGGAGATGGAGTGGGATGAGGGATGGGTACTTCTGGGGTTTGCCAAGGAAGAAGAGAAAGGGAAGAGAGGATGGGCATATGTGGCCCAAGTGGCGAGAGCTGCTATCTGCTTCGTCATCTGGGCCGACAGAAACAGGTCCAGTCTTAAGGGCAAACCCTTCTCTGACGTGGAAATAAAGAGATCAATCAAAAGGTTTCTGAGACGTATGATCTGGGCAGATTGGCGGCGGAAGGCGAAGTGCGGTAAGGCACCAAGGCGAACTCTTTGGTGGTTTTTCAAAACCTGGACAATAAACAACAGTTTGGCAGGAGTTCACAGGACCAGAGGGTTGGTAATCTCTAAATGGCTACAAGAGTAGGGTTACCCTCCCTGTTTTTTTTCGAGCCTAGTGCAGTGGTTTTTGTCCATGAACCATTTCAATCTTGATCTTTAGAAATCAAGAGTTAGGGGCCTCAGTCTCAACCACTACAAGTCCCCTCGAAGAGTTTTCCAACAACAAATATTTTTTTCTGTTAAAATACATCAGTCAGTCAAAAAAACAGTAATTGATCAGGGTGGCAAAAATCGATGATCAAGATATATCCTGCCAGAAAATAGTTGAGGGGGATGATGTCTACAAAGCACATGCAAACAACTGTTTTTGTTTTTTATGATGTTGCTTACGTATCCACTAATGATAAGATTAAGTGGATTGGTTAACAACCTTCAAGGGCAGCTATGAAGCAGTGTGTCAAGATTTTCTTATCCAGACAACGTCTGGTACCATGTTCACTATATCATGTCTGCATCAAGCGGACAAGAAAATCATTGAAGGATGTAAAAAGTTGAGGTGCGACAAATCCGAGCTGCGAATCTACCCTTGGACACCGCTAAAGCATGATCTTGATGAAAAAGTGGACATAAATGATGAAGGATTTCTTTTGGGTAAAATTTAAACATATCCCAATTGAAATCGAAACCACTTTCATCCAGGACTTCAGAGATATTTATGAAATCGTGGATTTCATAGATCCTTTTCTTGCTTACGCGGCGAAAAGGGACGACCATCTAATGCTTTCTCTCAACTCCTTCGAATGTACCTTTCAATATGAAAGATATAATTCCTTATAGGATAGGTGGGGTCTCAACAAACATAACAACCACGTGGGTTATATACTCACGATCACCATTGAGACTTCCACCGAGGCAGCAATCCTGCTCGCAATACTCGATCCACATTGACGAGGCTCGAATAAAATCACGCCCCTATGTCACTTGCTCACCGTTAATTAATGCTCATCATTAGTAGCCAGAAAAGAAAAAGCACAGATTATCCCTACATTTCAACCACTGAAGCCCTGTCAGCTTCACGTCAACTATTCGTCAATTGCTGCAGAGTAATGTATTTCCTCGTTCTCGGAAACCTCACTGATTTCCTCCGAGCTTCAACCGTTCTCGAAAACCTCGTTGCCTTCCTTCGAGCTTCAAGACCGTTTACATATTACTTGCCCCGTTGCGTTTCATATTTTTACTCCCATCAATCTCATTTCACCAATGCCTAACCTCGAGTTTGTCCACTGCTTCCCAATTCACTTTGCCAATTGATCTCGCTTTCGAGCATCTTAGCTAATTTATGAAGATCATCTTTTTTTTTTCTAGCAAATCCTTGTTTTTTCGAAGCATCCTGTATTTCAACAGATTTTTCGCTCCCCCTTTAAGTCGCCACGTCTCCCTCTTTGCGGAGCAGCAGCATGACTTCCTTGTGAACAAGCGAAATTCTCATTACATTCAATGATATATCTGTCGCCCGTGGTACCTCCAGCTGGGTACTGCCTGTCTCTACCCGCCTCACTTGTGTGCACTACCTTCTATCCCGAAAAAAATGTGTGTATGTTGCATACGAATACAACGTGCGGGGTACCTTGTAGTCAAATACAATATATGTACGTTGTGCAACAAATTTTGCGGTACAACTTTTCTAGGGTGGCCCTTAACGGGGTGCGTTGTATTCGAATACAACTTGCGTTGTATTCGAATACAACGTACATATGTTGTATTCAAAATTTGGATTAAAAAAAAAAAAATTGGGTTTTTAACTAGGCTACCAGAGTGGCCCGGATCCACTTGCCCGGCCGGGCCAAAAAAAAATAAAAAAATAAAAAAATAAAAAATATTTTTCAATTTAGATTTTTATTTTAAATTCGGTAAGGAATTTCGATGCAAACCTGAAGCAAAAGTTGTTCAGTTTATTTTTCTGCATAACATAGTTTTTTTTTTTGATTTGTTGGAGTTTTTTTTTTTTGTTTGTTTTCTCGTTGGGACCTTCCTTTGTGGTTGCACAGTCCGGCCGCCCAGGAAAATAGGATGACCCGGGCGGCCCGACTGGTAGCCTGGGTTTTTAACTTTTTCCCATGAAAATGGTAAGAGTTGTTTGTATTTCAATGTTGTACAACATATTTTTTCCCCAGATTTTTTTGAAGCTTTTTGAAAAATCGAAACAGTGGCATAGGCACTGCAAAACCCCCAACAGAAAAGACCCGAACATTATACTATGGTATTTCTTTTTCCCCTAAAAAAACTTGGAGGCAAATATCAACAATAATGCCAGGCAAAAAATGTTTGTGTTGCATTGTTCTTCAACTTTTAACTTAAAACTCACTCAGTTATATTACAATCAAATTCAAGAGGCCAGAGACCTCACAATTCCACCCAAGGTTATCCCGACAACATCAGTCGGTTTGACTTATCAACGTAGCTTTCCACACTTCCCAACCTTAGACTCATATCAGCTTTACCAAACATATTTCACTACTTGTTAACAAAAAACCTAGACTAATTTGAACATGCCACTAAGGGACCGAACCTTTGAGAGACCAAAACAGTCTGACTAGGCTTACTTATTCGATTGAATTCTTGGTGGTTCATTTGACACCATACCTCAGTGACCAATAGCCTTTCTCGGCCAACTAACTACCTCACCCACCTTCACCGGCCTACACGGCCTGACACCGGTTTAAACCTGACCGATTGGAACCAAGTTCCAAGTAACATGGCACTCTACCACCCTCCTCCCCTAGATGACCTCCTGCGGTCGAAGCCTCGAACCGAGATAACCACCCCTTTTAAGTTGTATCTGAGAAAATTTCGTCTGATTTTTTTTGTTGTGTTGCCTCCTTCACATTGTCGAAAGCTGCTTTCATTTCCTCAATTGAAATCAATTGACGTCGCTCCTCCTTCTGTCCACCTCCTTCCCTCTTTTCCAACACAACCACTTCACTTTGCTGTCCACTTTTTTCTCTGCTACCACTTGATTCGTGACCACTCTTGTTACAGCAACCTGCCCAACCTGTGAGTGGATTTCCAACTCTATTACTCTTCTAAAAAGTCTGCCAAAACGGTGAGTGCACAACGTTTCCTTCTGTTTTTCTGACCTCAACAAACGTTGATGAGAACAATTTTAAGTTGCTCAATTTGAATTAAAGCAAATGCCCCCTCCACATGGCATTTGATCGCCCCTCATCCGTTTTCTAGCTGACGTGGCATTCAATATTACCACTTTCTCCTCTACTAAGGAAAAACACGTCACCTGAAATCGAAATGATGATGATGTGCTCCGATTAGATTAAAACCAAAACAGCGAAATGAGCATATTGCCGCTGCTCCTGCCACGTAGCAGCTGCCTGGTCCGCTCTTGTGATTAGGAAAAAAAAAAAGGTGGTGAAATGAAAAATGTGCGTGCATTTCCACATCCTCATCCGCTGCTCCCCTCACATGACACTTGGCTAGTCTGCTTTTGCGATTAGGAGAAAAAATATTGTGACATGAAAAATGTGATATATTTTTAATGAAAAATCAAAGTGGTCATCAACTATGCTTGTGGGGGTCCCCAAATAATCTTAGGAGTAGTGGTAGGTGAGTAATACGCTTTGGATGCAAAAAAAAACAATCAAAATTGATGAAAATAAGAAAAAACGTTCAAAAATGCTTATTAAGAAAAAAACACAATAAAAGGTGAAATTGAGAGAAGAATGTAGTTTAATATTACAAAAAATACAGAGATCAGAAGAGCATATTTGCACTTGCGATTTTCGATCATATCTAGAAATATTTGCACTCTCCTTTCCTTTCCACAATTCAAATAATACATACACGATGTATGAATTTTTTGGCAAACGCCTAAACCCCAACATGAATCATACATATTCTGGTTTAATTGTGGTTTAGCCTTCTTATCAAATAAATATCAAAAATACTCTACAATGCTAGCTAAAAAACGTTATAATCAAAAAATACAAATATAATAACAATTAATATATTACGAACGGCAAAATCTTTCGATCGAAAGTCAACAACCTATCATAATTCAAAACTTGAGAGAGCAAACTACTAGCCTTTACTCAACATCGTTGGCAGAGACATTTTATCAGAGGAAAACTTACAACACATCAAACCGTCGGACAAATAAATTTCACTTGCACTAGCCAAATCCAGAACCCAAAAAATTGCGATTCAAATTTTATAGATCCAAATAAACAATCCATATATGATTTTGACTCTCCCACCTCGTGAGCAAGGAATCTTAGGACAACATATCACTTCTCCAAGGAGCCTTTTACCTCAAACAAAAATAATAGAACTCAAGAGGAGGATGATAATATGATGAAAAACTTCCTCAATCCCTTAAATCGTTCCCTATTACATGAAAAAATATATTTAAAAAAAATGATGACAAAAAAAAATAAAATTTTAACAACATTACTACAAATGGAGGACGACAAAACACCGGGCATAGACGACTTCCCTAAGGAATTTTAGAAGACTGTGTGACCAACACTATCAGATGATCTAGTAAAATTATACACACACGTACAATAATTTTTTAGAAAAACCGATTAAAAAAAAAAATTAACAACATTACTACAAATGGGGGAAGACAAAACACCAGTCATAGACGACTTTCCTAAGGAATTGTGGAAGACTGTGTGACCAACACTATAGGATGATCTAATGAAATTCTACACACAAGCACAAAAATCGAGTCAGACAGGTGAGTTGGTGGAGGAAGGGATTCTGACTGTACTTTACAAAAAAAATAAATAAAACTAATATTAGGAATTACCGTCCTATCACCTTATCAACATTAATCTACAAAATGTTGGCTAAGCTATAGCCAATAGGATGATCCCAGTAATGCGTGATCTCATTCATCCCCCACAAACCGGATTCATAGAAGGTCGACATATACAAGACAATATTCGTCTAATCAATGAAATATTGAAACTTTCACGACAATCTAATTCGAAAGCTGCCTTTATTTTTATAGATTTTGAGAAAACTTATGATCATATGGACTGATGTTTTTTATATCACTGCTTAGTAAAAATGAATTTTGGACTTTTATTGCGCCAATGGGTCAGCATTCTACATTCAAATGCAACAACCAGCAAGGAAGGATGCACCCGAGACTCAAGGCCTACTCACACGAGCACTTTTCAAGATGCATCCGACTGCAATTATGGCCACACCTGGATGAATCTGACAGCAATCACGTCCAAAGCTTTGTAGAAAAAGTCCTGGTTTGAGTATGCTCTCATCCTCCACCAAGACCCTATCAAGGAGCTGGTAGAAAGACATACGTACAAAGGTTAGTAATCATTGCTGTCAAGAGGTCCCTCTCGGGCCCAGTGGAAACAATTGAAGGCAGCGTTGGTAGGTAAGGAACTGGGCTGATGCTCCCTGGAAATACAAAGGTGCTGGAACCATAAGGGAACCCATTTAGACTACCACTACAGTTCAACCCATTAAACCACCAGTACTTGGCCCATACATCGTTAACGCCCCGCAACTTCCGGAGGCTCGGGGTACCGGCCCTCACCAAGTACTGGTGGTTTAAACTACCACTAATGTTGGTTTCCCTATATTCTAATTATGGGTCGTGGAATCCACCCGATAGGAACTGGTGCCATTGAGATATGAGAATGAAGTGAGGTTTGACCACATCCCAGAACTAGTAGAGTAATGAATGGAGTTAAACCTCTCTCTCTCGGCTGGGGGGACAGGGACGGGGATGGGGATGAAAAGCAGAGAAAGAAAAGAAAGCTTAGAAGGATAAAAACTGGATTAAAACTGGAAATCGGGAACAGCTGGAGTGAACCTCTGAAAAGCAGGATATGAGAACAGAGGAGAGTTAAGCAGGACAGGGGAGCATGGGGGCAGGATCGGTAATGAAGTAAGGGTGAGGAGAGGAACAAAGTGTGGGGAGACAAGGTGAGAGGAATAAAGGAGGTGGACGGGTAAGGATAGGGATGTTGTAGCTTAGGCATAGACAATGTAGAAGGATGGTTTGAGCAACAAGGCTTTCGGAAGTTTGAGGGAGGGGACGATGCGTGCGGCCTGAGAGACTGCTACGAGTGTCCCTCCCCTACCCTCCCTCCCATCTGATCTCCCCACTGGTCGAGTACAACGACAGGCACCTCCCGAGGCCTAGCATCCAGCCTCTACTATGATCTGGATGTAACAAAAAAAAAGAAGAAAAAAGGCTGAACTCTGTTGCCTCGCGCACCTACACTGGAAGCGCTTTCATAGCTCACAAGCCATTCACACCTCCCCCCTTGGGGCGACACATGGTAAGATTTACAGAGTCACAGACACTGCCTGCACACTGCCCAAGGGGTCTAGGTCCATGGTTGTAGTATGCTGGGTAGGGCCATAGGGAGGGCTGCTTGAGTTCTTGGTCTTAGGGGGTCCGAGGATCAGTGTCTTATCTTGGCTCCACACATGGGCCGAGGGGGGAGGAGGGGGGGGGATAGGTTAGGGTAGATAGAAGGGGAGGGTTTACTGCCTGGACTGTCGATTACAAAAAAACTGCCAGAAATTCAAGTTGTTGAAACTCTCGATACCTCTGCGTGGCCACTTGGACCCTCCGATCCGTCAGTCTTGTCAGTATGTACTAGTTCGTGGGGGTGCGATGGTCGAGCCTGGCTACAGCCAGTATGTTTCCCATCACTATGGCACCCGTATGAGTGACCACACAGAGCAAACTTAAGACTACGGTAGGGCCCGTCCTGGGGGGGGGGGGCAATCCTACGCACACACTGGGTGTTAGTAGGGAATAGGTACTGGGTACTTCTCCCCCCAAAAGTATCTTACTATGCCTGCCGGTGGTGCTTTATCCAGGCTGGGGTCCGTGGGGATTCTCATTGGTGAAATTAGTCAGGATTGTGGATTCTTGGGGAGCCTTGGGGAGGAAGGCATCATGCTTAGGATAGGAGAGGGCGCGATAATGCATTCTAGTGGAAGGGGAGTTCGTTGCCCATAGAGTCTGCGGGACGGGGCACAGATTGGGGATGACTGCACATGCATGGACCCCACCTGTGCCCGGGTCGTCCTTAACATTAGAGTTAGGGTAGTGTCTGCAGAAAGCCGTTCGGGGTGCTCCGGTAAGTGTTGGCGCAGATCACATCTTGCGATCTGAGATCTGAGCATTAGCATAGGTCATGGTATCATGGTGCCATCTTGAGGTGACTCCCCCTGGGTCCCTGGAATCCATCCGACCTCCCAATGGATGAGGACTACCGGCACCTCCTGAGGCCTGGTCACCACCCTCCACTACACCCTGGACGTTTTTCATTTCCAGCAGGTGCCGCTCCCCACCAATAGATGGAGCAGCCCTACAGATAAGTCCTCAATTTCTGACGTTTCTGTTACCACCGCCAGGATAAAGGGATATCACAAGGTCTATTTGGTAATAAAAATAAAAATAATAATAATAATAATTAAAAAAAAAAAAAAAAAAAGATACTGAGCCCGCACAAGGATCAGAGATGTGCAGCGGGGTCTGGGCAAGTGGAGTCTGTGCCCCACGTTTTCGTGCGATGCCCACTTATCCTGGCTTTCTGGGAGTGGTGGGCACAGGAAGTTGTAAACTTATCTCCGCTGGATGTCACGGAGGCGGATGACGCAGCTATCCTCCTAGGGACCTTGATGAAGGGGGACAGGCCGAAACATGAGGCCCTGTGGACCCTGCGGAACGAACGATGCAGACAGGGAGCATCCCCGCCACCGCAGGCATACCAGGAAAAGGCACTGGAAAACATCACAGTAGCCCTTGCGGCGCAGCTTCATCGAAGTAGGCTCACAAGAGGACAGAAGGAGAAAGGTATCTGGGCAAGATAGAGCCCGTATCCGCAATTAATTGTTCACTCAGAACCCCGAGACGGTCCACGTGCAGTTAGGCCCTGTCCTGCTGCGCCATGTGCCATAGCTCAAAATTGAGGCGGAATCCAGTTAGGGGCTGTGACTCGTACGAGAAGCAACCGATTTGTACCATAGTTAGGAAGGATAGGTGGGAGGGATCTCAAGGTAAACACATGTAGAATCAAGTGCTGGAATAACACTATCTGAAACTGTAAAGGCAAAATTAAAAACACGAATGGGCGAAAAGAGCGGCCGCTGAACTGGAAAGGGCAGTAGAAGTGCTGCACGCCGCCATAGGTAAATTTTTCATTCGTTTTCTTTTCCCGTCCAACACCACGGCCGACCCCTGTAGTTATGACACCCGGCCTTGACCACGGCGCGCGCAGCGCTTTCATCGCCCACTTTCGGGTTTGGTGGCCGTTGATTTTGCCCGTTCGTGTTTTTTTCACCCTTTGGCCCCTTTCGTGTTTTTTTCGCCCTTTCAAACTCCTTTTGTGACACAAACGGGCTTGCCTCATAGATCTAATATACTAGGGAAGGGGAGTCTCAGAGCCGTAGGAGGTAGGAACTTGAAGATAGGAAAGGGTATTAGGAAGGTGAGCAGGGGAGATGGGGAGGGGGTTAGGAGTTGGGGGGCCGGGGAGAGGGGAGGAAAAAGGGGGCAAAAAACACAAAATTGGCAAGGGGTCTAAGAGTAGCCAAAGAGGGTAATAAGGAAAACGCTGGGGTCAACCGACCCAACACTCCCAAGCAGGGAGAACGCTATCGAGGAAGTGCAAAGGAACTGCAGACAGATGGTAGGATGAAGGAACGGTGATGGAATGGTGCTAGAAGAAAGATAGCAGACATGCAAGTACAGGAGTGAAGGCACAAAGGGTCGGGGAAAGGGTAGCAGAGCGGTAGGCATTAGACATGCAAGGAGATAAAGAAGGAGACAATGAAATGGTGACGGCAAGACAATATGCAGCCTGAGAGACTGCAAGGAACGCCCCCCCCCCCACGGCCCGCCCCTCTGGAGATTCTCCTCCTGTGTGCCTAGGTGCTGCTCGTAAGCCTCCCGACCAGCAGGACACCCCCGAAGAAGGGCCATGGCTTGGGGGGTGGAACGCCGCCCCTTGGCAGCTAAGCAGCCCCCCCCCCTTGCTTAGGTGGGTAGAGCCACAAGGGTTAGGATGAGCGTCCTCTCTCGTCTTTTCTCCCTCGTTGGCTGTAAGAACATGCTTGCCGGTAATAAGCAAACCGGACTGACGCCCACCAGAATAGAAGGGACTTCCATCTATTTTGTGAAAGAAAAAAAAAGAGAAGAAAAACATAGACTGACCAAAACCGGTTCATGTTCTCATTTTCCAACGAGCAAGAAAAAACATCATTTTGTTCACCCTTCCTTTTTTTCTTTTTAGAACCTCATAAGAAAGGAGCATACTACTACTACAAAAAAAAGCAACCTACCTAGAAATTTCAAATTTCAAATTTTTAACGTCGCGAGACAGGAGGGTAAATTTCTGATGATGTTTACTCTATCTATCTATAATATACTATGGCCAGAGAAAAAAGGGGGGAATTTAACTGCTCCAGAGTCACCTTTTTTCAGTCTGAAATAGGCAAGAAAAGGCAAAGTGGAGCCGATGTCATTGTTTGAGTTTCAAAATCATGTGCAAGTTCAGCTTGGAGTTGAAGCGGCTGTTGTTGCCCTGGGGCTAAGTCCCACATACACCGTTGAGCCTGGGGCTAAGTCCCACATACACCGTTGAGCCTGGGGCTAAGTCCCACGTACACCGTTGAGCCAGTTCAACGTTGAACTAGCTCAACGTGTGTGACCCCACTCGACGTCTAAGATGCATCCGGAGCTGCACATCCAGCGGTTATTCCTCGGTGTATAAAACACAAAGACTTTCATTTTTGTTTTTCGGTTCAAGAAAGGTGCTAAGAAATCCTTCCGCCCGAATATAAAGCCCCCTACCCTGCCCATCTTCTGTTGAACTACATACCCCAATTCGAGTCGGGTATGGGTTCAACGGTGCTTGTGCCATCATGACCTTCTGTGCGAGCACACTCTGACAGCCGTGGGAGGACACTCTAACATTCTGTGGGAGGGCACTCTGACATCCATGGGAGGACACTCTGACAGAGCGTTCATGCTGTGTTTGGCTGTGCAGCCCCAAACTCGTTTCTGCGAAGGCACCAAGCCAGGAGTACTGTCTACGTTCATTTCATGTTGTAGGGAGTCCCTGTCTCCGAGCTTGCGTGGTATGCGGAGCCTTTCACTGAGGGTTGTTGTATTTTCCATTTTACTTTTTAGAAAATACGGACAAAGATTTCAGTAGCATTTGGTTATTCATTGTTTATTGGGAAATAGGGGGAAAAAAAGCTTTCAGCAGCATTTGATTCTCCATTTTTGCATTTGTTTTGACTCTTTTGAGTTTTTAAGTCGCCGTTTCGTTGAACTAGTTCAACGGTGCATGTGGGACTTGGCCCCTGGGGCAAGGTCCCACTTGCACGGATTATCTCTTAATTCGTGCATGTGGGACTTGGCCCCTGGGGTGAAGTCCCACCACCCAAGTTAAGTTTAGAAAACGCAAAGGTGCAACACCATTTTGACATTAATAAATTAGGAACAAGAAATTAGAAAACTGCAAATAAAAACGCTAGAAACAGCTTTTCTCCTTATTTTTTACTACGTAACTCGGAGAAATGAAACACGTCTGGCACAGTCGGAGTGAATGTCTCCGTGGAAAAGGGATACTCCCCGTGGTGAGGGGACAGGAGGTCACCATTTCTCAAATGGACAGGGACAACATGGATGGCCAAATGCCTTCATTGCTCAAAGAAGGGAACGAGTTCGATGCCAGAGAGCCAAACACAGCTGTCAGAGTTCCTCCGTTTCAGGATGTAATGATGTCTGAAAAAACAAAAAGAGAAAAGAAAGGCACATAAGTTGAGATATCTACCCTGGGGAGCGGAAAAGGGGCGGGGGGGGGGGGGGGGGGTAGGGTAGTTTTCTCAAGTTAAAATGGTTTCCTGCCTAGACCAAAAGGGCCAAAGCATACGACAAAAAGGATTTCACGTCAAAGAAAAAATCTACAAAACGACCAAGACCCAAGAGCCTAGCTCAGTGGGTATCACCCATGAACTGTTGACATACAGGACCCGAGTTCAAATCCAGATGACGGACCTTGATGAGAAAAACCAACTACTAATGAATTGCTTGGGGCCGCTCAGCTCAATGATAATATCTCAAGGCCGTAGCCCTTCGAAAAAAAACGACCAAATCTAATATTAGGTTATTCTCCTGTATTTCGGAGACCATTAGATTTGCAATACATCAACGGCAGAGCTCCGTTCCGTCCCAGCACGCCACACGCGATAGAAAGCTCAGCGTTGAGACAACTCGACTTGGGAAGCGGGACTTCACCCCTGTTTTCGAGAACTGCTGAACTTGCCTATTAGAAACGTTGGGTGTGACCCAGGAGCGATCGCGGCCTGCGCGCCCCCCCCCCCCACCCCCCCCCCCCCCAAAAAAAAAAAAAAAAAAAACACTGCACTGCGGAATCGGCATATGTCTGTGCCGGAACGTGTACTCGATGTCTTCGACTCATATCCCACCAGCCTAAGGGCGTCACTCCACTACTCAGGAAATGCAGAAAAGACAAAACTCATGGCAATGTATCTGTCCTTGTTCTAGCTGAAGATTCACTCTCGTTTTGCACATTTTGAGAGTGGTGGAGCGAGGCCGTAAGGCAGATTAATTCAGTCATAAGCTCGGACAGTGCACCAGATTGTGTTGGCTACAGAGCTGTCAATCTCTTTTTTTATTATTATTATTATTTTATTATTATTATTATTATTATTATTATTATTTTTAAAGAAAACCGGGCAGTGCTATACTACAGAGCTGCCAATCATTCTGCGGTGGAAAAGAGGGTTCAACAATTTCGAAAAAATTAGAACTGAAGATCGCGCAGCAGATCATCTCGTTCCTTGCGCAGTCTTGAGACCTGCTCCTTTAAAATTTCTACTTGATGAATTAATTTGGGATGTTGATTTCGGAGTTGTTCTTCGTACCTCGTTCTTATGACGGTGTTTGTGTGCTCTGCTTTGCGAAGATCGCCTTCCAACTGCAACCCTCGGCGATCGGCATTGTGAAGTTTTTCCAGCAGCTCAGCGATCTTGACGTCCGCTGCGAGCTGCTCCTCTTGTTGCCGTTTGCCCGCCGCTTCGTTTTCCTGCCTGAGAACAGCAATCTCGTCCGTCGTCTTGGCTACTTGCGCTTCTAGACTCGCGACCAAATCCTCGTGTCGTCTGCGCTGATCTTCCATGTCGTCGCCGAGACGCCTTAGTTGCTTCTCCCAGTCTTTCTCTTTTTCTCTCGTCGTGCGATCTTCCTCCTCCATCCTGCTTGAAAGCTCGAGGTACTTGTCCTTCAACTCTTTGTGCTGCCTTCGCTCTTCTCTTAACTCGTCGCTCAGGTCGCTTACGCTCTTCTCCCAATCTCTCTCTTTCTCTCTCCATGCATCTTCTTTCGCTTCCGTTTTGATCGACAGCTCCACACTCTTCTTCCTGAAATCGTATTGCTCCGTCGCCATCGCAACGCACTCTGCATTCGCCTGTTTAAGACGTTCGTTCGTGTGAAGGAGGTCCTGGCATCGGTCCTCCAAACACTTCCTCATCACCTCCTCACGCGCCAGTCGCGCTGTCAGCTCACGACAGTCCGCTTTCATCTGCTTGTACTCGCGTTCAAGATCTGACGTCATCTCCAGTATGTCTACCTTTTCACCCAACATCATCTTTTTTTTTTTTTTTTTTAACTGTAGTGTACGAGTATTATATAATAATACAAGCGCCGTCTTTTCTCTGCCCTTCCAACGGCTTTCCTAGCTTTATTTTTTTATTTTTTATTTTTTTTCCTTTCTTTTTTCTCTCAATTTGACCTCACACTACCTACCTACCACTACTCCTAATTATAGTCCTTCCCAACACCTCTCAAGGATTTCCTAGCTTTTCCTCTGCTGCTAGCTTTTAATTGTTTTTTTTTTTTCAATACTGTTCGAGTATTGTCATTCTATTGTTTTATGATTGTTTATATTCTCTTTGCTTCTCCTCACTCATTAAGCAGTTTTCAGATTCAAAGTCGCGAGTCGCTAGGTTATGCAAAAAAAAAAAAAAACTTTTCCCCGACAAAAGTCAACTTTGTGGACATTCCAATTTTCCTCACTGCCTGCACAACGTATAGTACAATAGAAATGAAATGCTCACAGCGTGTGTTTTCCCTGCACAAAAAAAAAAACAAAAAACCGATAAAAAAATGAAAAAAAATGCAACAATCTCCACGAGTCCATGTCATCATCAGGGCAGGCAATACACTCTAATTAACCGTCATTCAGGGAAAAAAAAAAAGAAAAAAAAAAAGGGGGTAACTACGGCGCAGTCACGAAAGCAGTTTGTAATTGCATTTCAAAGTTCAAACTGCGTTCTAGCAGTTTTTTTTTTTTTTTAATCAAATTTATGTATTTCAAAAGGAACTCATCTTAGGGGGCTGGGGACCCCACCATTCAACCCGGTCGAAATTCTGGCAGCATTAGCCAGCTTATGCTTTTTTTTTTCTTTTTTTTTTTAAAGGCCCAACTTTCAAATGCTGTTGAAACTTGGGTTGGCCTTTTTAGCAGTTCGGTCAGGTACATGGACCGTTTATTTTTTGTTTTTTGTTTTGTTCGTTTTTTTTTTCCTTTTTTCCCGCCCCCCCGCCCCCTTCAGGCGTGGCCGAGACATCTCGGCCGTGGCCCCGCCACTCAACCAGATGCTTTTTTTTCTTTTTTTTTCCCTCGGGCGTGGCCGATCTCGGTTGTGGCCCCACCACACGACCGGGAAAAAAGAAAAAAAAAAAAAGAAAAAAAAAGCCGATGTGCCTGGATGACTGGATGGCACTAAGAAAAGAGGTACGCTTGAAGGGGTTTCCAAGGTTTTGGGTTTTCAAGAGGGTACGGGAGGTTTCTCGTGAAAATAAGGGCATGCTGGATGACTGGGCCGCCATTTTTGAACTTGGCTTAGATCTGGGGCCAAAAAGTTGGATGTCCAGTGATCCTGGTGGAAGGAAAAATAACAGCCGAGGACCGCTGCCATCAAATCCGTATCTCCGCGAGTAGGACCGTATTGTCTGGTTTTGTTGTCTTTTCTGCGCCCTCTCGCTGGCTTGCTGATCCAATGACATTGGAAAGCTCCCGTGAACTGGCGGGCAGTTGAAGTCCCATCAAATCCGTATCTCCMCGAGTAGGACCGTATTGTCTGGTTTTGTTGTCTTTTCTGCGCCCTCTCGCTGGCTTGCTGATCCAATGACATTGGAAAGCTCCCGTGAACTGGCGGGCAGTTGAAGTCCCATCAAATCCGTATCTCCGCGAGTAGGACCGTATTGTCTGGTTTTGTTGTCTTTTCTGCGCCCTCTCGCTGGCTTGCTGATCCAATGACATTGGAAAGCTCCCGTGAACTGGCGGGCAGTTGAAGTCCCGCATAAGTGAGCGGGCTATCGTACTGATGGGGTCATGTGCTGCTTGGAGCGAAGTGTGGGGTGATTGCCAGGGTCCGTGCGGTGTTGTGTGTGGTGTGCGCTGAGTGTGGACACTACAGCCTTGCAGGGGTGGGGCGGATATCACGGCCGGTATGGTTCCGCTTTTGAACACCGTGTCCTGGCTATAGTGGTTGCGATACTTGGCTCTCGACGCCGAGGTCGCCGGTTCGAGTCCGTGCTTGCACGGAGGAGAGCTGAGGCCCAGAGGTACTGATCCAATGACATTGCAGGGTTCTGGTTTTGTCTCTGTTTATTTGTTTTCTATTCTGTTTTTTTTTCTCTTTTTTCTCTGTTCCGTTTTTCACTCTGTTTTATTCTGTTTCCGAGTCTGTTTATTCTGTTTTATTCTTTTGCTCGGCTGTCTCCGATTCACCACACGCTTGTCCGCCTGTCTTCAATTCCCTCTAGAACCAGCCACCACATCCTCCCTCCTCAAAACGAGGTTCCTGTGTCTGACGATAGAAGTTCATAGAACGCACACCTGAGTTCGTCTCTTTCCACAGGCGATACCTCTGTCATAATCCGGTGACGTCTTTTCTACAGCTCTCTTTGTATAATCCTGACACGCTTCGGAGCAGCTTCTTGCCTAGGTCCTCTTTCCCGCCCACTGTTCTCCGATCTTCTTTGTCTTCTTTCCTGCCATAGTCCTGCTGCTCTCTCCCAGCTGCCTCACCTAGACTCTGACCACTTAGTCTCCCCCAGGATCTGAGCCTGTAATCCTGTTCGGCAATTCTCCCGCTTGAGAGAAAACGAGTTGCCACCAGGGATGGTGTGTAGGAGTAAACGCGGAAATTTGCAGGTTTGGGTTTGTGACTCAAGTGGGTTCGTGATGCATACAAGAAGTGTAAATTCCCCGTAGTTGATCCCGTTCGCATGCACTTTTTCAAGTTCCCTAATGATGGCCTTGCAACTGGCGGCAGGGCCGAAACCCGTCGGGACATCGCCAGCAGGCTTTGTGCTTCATCATTTTAAGCAAAGCATATCCTGTTGTGCAAATCTAGTCTCTCTCTCTCTCTCTCTCTGCTGTTTTGTGTACGGTTATCTTCTCGGAGTACTGCAAGCTGTGGATGTATTCAACAGCATTTGAAACTCGGGCCCTGACTAAACTGCTAAAACGCAGTTTGACATGCAATTACAAACTGTAACCCTGACTGCACCGTAGTTTTCTCAAAAAAAAAAAAAAAACTCTCCATTGGGAACACGGATACCAACTCTCCTTAGGAAGCCCATGGGGAAATGATAAAAAACTGGATCTGAAATGGAATAATTGATTTTTGTAATTTATTTTTTTAAAGCCTTTTCCCAAAGTCCAAAACATTTGGACAACGTTTCCATCCATGTGTGTCATCCTTCAATGCGCAGGTGCCATGCTAATTAATAATTATTAATTAATCTGAAACAGAAAAAAAATATATATATATATCATCTGTATCATTCCAGTTCTACCTGATGTCGCGAAGGAAATGCTCTTTCTTTTCTTTGTTTTTTTTTTTGTTTTTTTTTTTTTTGGTTTTTGAAAGGGTGATGGTCATTACATGATGAGCCTGATTTCGGTCCTGACTGGAGTCCTGCCACAATCTAAATTAATACAGTCTGAGGGCCTGGCTCCACGACCCTTGAAATGTGCAAAAAGAGAGTGAATATTCCCCTAGAACATGGAAAAATACGCCACTGCAATTTTTATCTTTTGTGCATGTCGAGAGTAGGGGAGCAACGCCCTGAGGGCACACTCACACTTCCATCCCATAGGATCATTTTTTGAGAAAACGCGGTTGCCCGATATGTGGTTTTAGTGGTCGGGTCGGTCACACTGTGTCCCCATTTAGGAAAGTACAAGGTCGCGACAGCCCACCAATTTGGGGAATTGCGAACTGGGCAGTCACATGGCCCCTTCCGAGATGGTCCCATTTTGTTTTAGGGTTTTCCTCTTTTTTTTTTTTCCCCGTGCATGCATGTTCCAATTGCCTGACCGCCAGCATCTTCCTCTTCAATTTTTTTTGCCATTATTGAATGTTATTATTTCCAAAAAAGACTGCGAATTCGCGACAACCTCCCGAGGTTACCTCAACTTCCCTCTCCTGTTGAACTGCTGTTTTATCATAGGAAGGAGTTAAAGTTGTGTAAACACGTCGGACTACTAAGTAGGGAAGTTGCAACAAGAATGGAAAGTAATAAGTTTTCTTTTCGAGTCATTGAGCATATCGAATCCAAAACATCCATTTTACTGAGAGCTGCAGTTATATACAGTAGCTGCAGGTAGGCTAATTCCTTGGGCACAGGTCTGTCTGTTACGAATAAGACATTTGTCGTGCTGTAGAGTAGTGTAGTAGGTTAGTAGTAGAATATAATAGATAGGAAGAAGCTTTGGGCAGCCCTGGTGCTTGTCACTGCTGTCTGGTCCAAGTTGCCCTCAATACTGGTAGGCATAGTTGCGGCGCACGTGTGCGCTGTGCGCGCCGGTGCGCTGTGCGCTGTGCGCAGGTTTAGCAGAGCGCGCACTGTGTGGTGTACGGTGTGCGGTGCGCTGTGCGCTGTGCGCGCGCTGCGGCCTGTGCGCAGGGAAAAAAAAAAATGCCAAACCCCTTCCCCCCCCGCCCCCAGCAGCCATACGGAGGAAGAGAGGTGGGGGAGGAGAGGTGTTGTGTGTGTGTCTGTGTGAGAGAGAGAGAGAGGGAGAGAGATGGTGCAGGAGAGATGGTGGAGGAGACATGGGGGAGGAGAGATGGAGGAAGAGTGGTGGGGGAGGAGAGGGGTGTGCGCGTGTGTGTGTGTGTGAGAGAGAGAGAGAGAGAGAAGAGAG
>BFEA01000280.1:1542015-1552285 GCA_003427395.1 Chara braunii | reverse complement strand
GAGAGAGAGAGAGAGAGAGAGAGAGAGAGAGAGAGAGAGAGAGAGAGAGAGAGAGAGAGAGAGAGAGAGAGAGAGAGAGAGAGAGAGAGACCCCCGGAGGTCTGCTTCACAGATCGCGAACGCCAACACCCCCAGGACTAATGGCTTACTCGTGGTCTGGTCCCATAGCCTTCGCAGGGTGGCCGACAGTACTGCTTTCTTAACGCATTTCGCCGAGTACAAGTCGTAGTCCTGCATCGTTTGGAACATTAGCATTCCCATTTCCTGAAGAGAGTCAGAGTTCTTGGTACAGGGGACATAATGCAGCCCCAAGGGTGGTCCGCTGATGAACATTTGTCCCCCCACGAATGGCCACGTGAGGCCGCATTCGTCCTTCCTCACGATCTCCAGGTGCGCATCGTAGATGTCTTCGAACTCCTTAAAGACGTGGTCCGGCTGAAGTAGACCGACCGATCCGACGACAAGTGTAATATCATCCATTAGGCGCCAGCCGGCTACCAGTCTTCTGTCTGAGCCTAAGCCCTTAATGAACTGTAACTCGGCCATTGCGCAAGTCACTGCGGCGAGCACTGGGCTTGTGGACTTCCCCATCGGGATGCCAAACACCTGTTTCACCACCTTGTCCCCACATTTAAAAACTGCATGCGTCAAATCATATCGGATAGCCTCCATAATCTTCCTGAGGGTGATCCCTACGTAACCCTCTGCTTTCTTCTTGTTTTGACTGATGACAGACAACCTCCCCCTCAGAGAGACCCGAACCTGCTTGCATCCGTCGTCCTCGTACCTTCTCAGCAGCTGATGTACCGCCTGGATCACCGCCTCATGCGGAATCCTGGAAAACATCTCTTTTATGTCGTAGCACCTCCCGACTACTTGGGTGCACCCCGCTGATCTCAGTCTCTGCGTAGCTGCGTTGAGACGTTCCGCCAGATCACCCACCGAATTGAGGAAAAAGGTACTGTTAGCAGGTAGGCGGGTGAGTAAGTAATGCAGCGCCCTTGCAGTCCTCTTAGTCGCCAGATTAGTTGGATCCGCTGGGGCCGGTGCAATGGGTAGCCAGCGTGCGAGATCTTTGTGTTTCGGGATCACGTATGCTGTGCCCAGTCGACTGTCCGGTCTCCATTTCCTGATCGAGTCTAGCCCACTAGCCAAGAACTCCTCCCTAGACTTTCTCAAATAGCTGTTTCGTCCTCTGCCCCGCCAATGGTAACATAGTTGGAATTCCAAGCAAAGGTCTTCCCGAAGCCGTGCCTGTATAGTACTGGACAGAAAACCGTTGTGTCCCCCTGGTTCTGGTCAATGGGGGTCAGCACCAGTCCATCAAATCGAGTGCCCCACTCCCTAACCTGCTCGTCCATCCATGCAGCGAAGTTGCTCTCCCTCTCGGTCATCACTGGTCTTCCCATAAGGAGCCGAGACGAGATACTACTCAGATGTTTCGTGCCCTCTTCAATGGCCTGTCTAATAGTGCCGCAGTCACCTGCCTTCGCCGGTCTCGTAATATTCTTCGAGCTCCTTACGAAGCGCGGAACCTCGATATCCGAGAACCTGGAAAGTATGTGTCCTTCGTGCTTGGGCAGACTAAAGGTCTTGCATACGCAAGGTGCTCTACGATTGTCGCGTACTTTTTTTGATTATGTAGGAGCTCTACTACGTTACGGTTCCTCCTCCAAACCACCCGAATCCTAGTCTTAATGAAATCTGCGAGACTCCTGTCTGGAACCGCCTCTGCCACTACTTGGCTCAGTTAATTGACGAACTTCCGTCTTCTTGATCCTCGAGTCATAGGGCAGTCTCACGTTCACTCATTTCCGTAAGCTAACCTTGCACTTCCTCACGACCAACCTGTCCAGCTTCGTTCTCAGCCTATGTTTCGTTTTCTTTTCTGTAAACAATCCCGCCGTTCTATAGAGACTGACCAGTCTCCTCACTGTCAGACAGAGGAGCTGCAAGTCCGGCTTTGGTCTCCGAAGGAGGGACTCCAGAAGCTGCTTGTTCCTTTCCGTAGTGGTCTTCGCTTTCACAATCCGCATCACTGTAACCAGCCCTCCTGCCTGCAGGAGTGCCTTCGCGTCGAGTAGGCGGAAGACTTTTCCACCGATACGGAGTAAAGAGTCTCTGAATCGTCGCTTGATCTTCCTCCAGCTGCCCAGCCAGGTCGTTCCTCCAATCACGGCAATGTCTATGTCCTTCTCCCCGTAGTGCTCAGACAACCACTCTAGCCAGGATGTGAACGTCATCCCTCAGTATGTGAAAGTGCAAAGGCCTTCTGGGTTCGATTTTCCGGTCCTCCCTATCCTCTCCCTCCTGCCCCGTCGTCTCTTGATCCTACCCAGCTTCTCTCCCTTGCCTGTATCCCGCGTGTTCAAACCCGGGTTAAGATCAGCTATCAAGTATTTTTCAAATGCGTAATCATCCACTGTGTTGGTATGCCTGAGCGGGATCAGAACGTACTTGTCCAAACCGAACTTGCGCAGCCACCTATATAGGTGTGGCGCCTGCCCCAGGCTATCACTAACAGCATTACGACAATGCCCCCTCCATCTTTGGATGAGCGGTCTGACCGTGCATCCAATGTACGGTTTCTTAGTCCACGGGCTCACTATTGCATACACGCCACCTGTCTGTAAACTCAGTAGGTCTTTAATCTCATGGGATTTCCCCAGGAATTTCTCTAACCATCGAATCTGGCCTCGAGCCGCTAGCAGCAACGTAGTAGATGAGATAGCACATTCAACCTTCCTACCCATCTCTCCTAGATTTCTAAGCGCAGTCCTCCGCTTAAGTCAGTACCCCAGTCTATCCCAAAGCTCGGCGTTAGTAGGGAACCGTCAATCTGAATCCTCCGCGGGCTGCTCCGGTGCTGATCTAATGAGCACCGGTACCCTTCTCGGGGTAGGCAGTCCGCTCGCCTCTCGCTCCATCGTGAACGCTTTTCGAGGTGAACCAGAAGCTTTGGTCTTCTCATCTCCTTTCGACACCCCCGGGGTTTCCTCGAAACCTTCGTACGCCAGCTGCACCTGCCGCCTAGCTAAGATCTCCACGACTTCCGGCTTCGTCGTGTACTTCACCCCTTTCTGCTCGCAGATCCTCCTAAGCATGTCCGCCTTCTTAGCTGAGAAAGTCTTGTGTGCTGCAATGCAGTAATCAATAAGGCCTTTCTGGGAGCATTCAGCTGCCAGTCCTTTGTAGTGGCCATTTAGTGGCGTCTTCGGTTCGCCCCGTACCTCGTCTCCGGCGGCGTGGTTTCTCCCGTTCTCCGTACTATGGAGTCTACCGCTGTCGCCTGGATCCGTCTTCCCAGGCTTGGAGCATTCACCCCTCTCGAAAGTCCTAAGCGGTGTATCTCCCACCGCTCCCCTCCCTTTCACTGCTCCTTTCTTCCTGTGCTTGTTGAATGGCTTCTTCTTCTTGCCTCTAGGAGTCTTCCGATTGCGAGAAACGTCTGAGTCCGTCGTTGATTCATCCTCCGAGGAGTCGTCTTTTGTCGAGTCCTCGGTCGCCGTTTCATCGCTGGACTTGACCATCTTCTTTTTCTTCGCACGGCTCCTCCCTCGACCGCCGCCGGTTCCCCGGTTCATGCCTCGCTTCTTCCTGCCTGATTTCTTCGAGGATCCGCTAGCTTTTTCGACTACCTGGTTGTTCTTCCTCCACTCCTCCAGTAGCTCGACGCGAAGTTGCAGTTTGAATTCTTCAGCCTTACGGGCGAAATCCAAATTCCTCCTAAGCTCTTCCTCCTCCTTCGCTCTCTTCTCCTCTTCCATCTTGCGCTTCTCCTCCAGTTCCATTCTCTCCTTCCGCATTGCCCGGAAATGTTCTTTAATCTCCTCCAATTCTGGATCTCCCTGCGGATGCGCGTCACCTCGACCCTTCCTCGCCCAACAGTCCCGGGCAAAATGCCCGGGCTTCCCACAGTTGTAACATCCGTTGCCGTTTCCCCCGGTCCCCCCATTACCGCCACCTCCCTGATATCCATTCCAGTTACTCCCATTCTGCCCCCCGTTCGTGTTCGGAATCCCGTTGTTTCCAGATGCCTGCCCATTGCCCAGGCCAACCGCGTTGCCGCCAGTAGGACCATTGGTTAGAAACATCTTATTTACGTAAATCGTCTGTTCTCCCGTCAAGGTGTAGCCCGCCAACAGTCACGAATCCGACTAGTCCAAAATCCGCGGATCCCAGCGAACCCGAAATCTAGCAGTTCACTCACGCCAAATGTCCACAATCTCGCGGTAGCGGATCCTACGTCTCGTCCGGAGTGTTAGCAGAGTCGTTTCAATCTTAATCAGGAGAGAGAGAGAGAGAGAGAGAGAGAGAGAGAGAGAGAGAGAGAGANGAGAGAGAGAGAGAGAGAGAGAGAGAGAGAGAGAGAGAGAGAGAGAGAGAGAGAGAGAGAGAGTTTTCCATCGATAGGATGACAAACGCACCGGGCAACAGGTAAGTCTCCAACCCCGCGCCCGGCCTCGCGCTATTTGCATCGAGAGGATGAGCAAAATCGGACGAATCTACGACTATAACATGGAAATATACACCGCCAAACTTGTTTGTTTGGTTCCGTGTGTGTGTGTGTGTGTGTGTGTGTGTGTGTGTGTGTGTGTGTGAGAGAGAGAGAGAGAGAGAGAGAGAGAGAGAGAGAGAGAGAGAGAGAGATGGCCGGTGGGCGCCCACCTTCATGGCTGCCCGCCCGTCTCCCGCTGCCCGCCGCTGGTTCGAGCCGATGGTGTCCTGCGGCTGCTGTTCGGCGATGGTGTCCCGCCGTGTCCCTCCCTCCCTCCTTCGTCTGTCTCCCGCTTCTCCCACCTTCGACACCCTCCCCCCGCTGCTCCCCGCCTTCGTTGCCCGCTTCAAGATTCGAATGGTATCGTATCTCCCTCCCTCCTTCGCGCGTCAAGATTCGAACGGTGGGCGGGCGCGCGACTCCGGGTGAACTGCCATCCCCCTCCGAATTTTTTTTTGGGGGAAGGGTCTGCCGAATTCGGAATTCCGAATTCGGCAGGCCCTTCCCCCCAAAAAAATTTCAGAGGCGGGGCGTGGCTGGTTTCCCGACTCGCACGCTCCGGCCGTCATTTTTGCCGGGGTGGGGCCCCGCCTTCCTACCGAAAACAAAAAAAAGATAAAAAATTCCCAGACCCCTAATTTCGGCTGTTCGGGGCGCCGCGATGCGCTGTGCGGTGTGCGGCGCTACGTGCGCAACTCGTGCGCAAACCGGCACACCGTCGTGCGCCGCAACTATTTGTGTGACACATTGATGCAGTTCTGCTCCTGAGACTGGTTGTAACATCCGAACTGCTAAAGGCTGGTCCACCGACTAGTCATACCAATATGTCACCATACTCTCACTCTCTATCGTCCGTCCCTGTTATCAGTGGTTACTGCTATGAATTAGCCACGCACTGCACTGAGAAGTTGAGAATTCAGGTAGCGGGGCGCAGCGCTACCGGGAGCGCTGATGCCGGGTGCGCCCCGGCATCAACCACAGCGGCGGAGTGAGGCGGCGAAGCGGGATTGTGCCTGGTTCAAACCGGTTTTGCTCTGGCGCGCTCAAACGGACGAAGTGGGTATGGCGATGGCGAGACAGCGGAGCTGGTGGGGCAACGGAGGAGTTGGTGGGCTGAGTGCCGTGCTTACGGTAGCTGCTTATTAGGCGTTTTGCGCACGCGCGGGGAGCGAAGGTGCTTGTCTATACCGTATCACAGGTTGATAGGGAGAATAGACTGACTCCCGGAGTCTTTCTGGGAGTTATGCGTTCATACTCCATTGCTGCTGCGTTTTTGCCCGTGGCATAGAGCCTGTGAGGTGTCGTCTTTGGGGATGCCTGTGGGGTTCAGCAGAGTGAGCCTTGCGTGACCCGAAGTGCGAGTGGAAGTAGCTACCTGTCATCATCAGTGTCCTCGTCCATCAGCATCAGGGAGGCCCGCCATCATCGCTTCATCATTACTCGGGCACGATTCAAAGGAACATGGTCAAGGTTTTGTCATCATCATCAGGGCGGTTCGTCAACGCCATTAGGGTGCTGCTCTTCATCATCATCAAGGCGGTAACAGGACCCGCGTGCTGCTGGTCAGCAATATCTCGTCACCGGTATTAGAAATAAGGTAAGTTGGCTGGCGTGACAGCACCGTCGGGGGCTGTGGTCCTTACCATCATCACTGTTGCAGCTGCTCGTTGGCATCGTCATCAGTAGTGCCCTCATCAATGGTTTACTATTTTAGGGGCGCTCTTTCATTCCTATTATCATCATCACTGGTGCATCACCACAGGTGCGCATTATTAGCAATATCATCATCCTCATCATAGGGCGCCGTTCAACCTTATTACCATCATCCCTCATCATCATCATCAAGGTTTGCTGACATCATCAACCTTAGAGTGCTGTTCGTCTTTATCATCATCAGCAGCAGCATCAACATCATCAAGAGGGTGCGTTTCATCACCACCATCGATGTCATCATCACGATAATGGTTCGCCATCATCATCAGGGCGCTGGGCGTCATCATCATCAGGGCACTGGACGTCACAGGTGCGCGATATAAGTAAACCATCATCCTTCGCCATCATCATCAGGGCGCTGGGCGTCGTCATCATCAGGGCGCTGGACGTCGCAGGTGCGCGATATCAGTAAAATCATCATCCACATCATAGGGCGCTGTTCATCCCTACTGTCATCATCACTGGAGCACCATCACAGGTGAACGTTAATAGCAATATCATCATCTCTTGTCATCGTTCATCATCATTATCATCATCATCATTACCTTCACATCATTATCATCATCACCATTATCTTCATATCATCATCGTCATCATCATCATCATCATCATCATATTGTCGTCATCATCATTATCACCATCATCATTATCATCCACGGGACGTTGTGCGTCGTCATCATCATTAGTTGTAATCATGGGGTGCTGTCGGCACTGTTCTGCAGTACGAGCAGCGCTATCATCCTGTCCTCATTTCACCATTAGTTGTAATCACAGGGCGCTGACGGTACTGTTCTTCAGTACAATCAGAGCTATCATCCTATTTTCGTTTTCATCATTACTACCATCATCATCATTCTGTCATCATTAGATGTTGCGTTTCAAGTCAGTAGGTGAGTTGGGTCGTTATCATCATCTTTACCGTCATCATCTCTAGGAGGCTATTCGATCGCTATCCAAAAAAAAAAAAAAACCCACTCATCTACCCTTTTCTCCATCGTGATCTTTCGAAACTCGTAATTCTTTCATTCATGTCTGAAGAATGTGATCTGATGGGTGCGTTCCAGTCGGGATGGCTTCTGTAGTCACGGTTTGGTCTCTTTGGGGAAGGGTGGGGGTGGTATTGGGGAGCCCTACTTTACAGGGGCGCTGCAAGGTGGGAGGCGGTCGCCCTGTCGGGAGTGGGGCGGATTGTGTTTTGTCCCTGTCTGGGGCCGGGGTGGGAGAGTTGGTCGCCTTCAACCCCGGCGGGGGCAGATAAGGATAAGGGGAGGGGCGAAGGTATCCTCTAGGAGGGAATTGGCTGCCTTTGCGGAAGGGGGGAAAGGGAGGGGGTCTGTTCCAGGTTGGGGCCGAGGAGGTTCTCCTCGGCGGTGGCAGCATGGGACAGGGTGGGTGGGAAAGTTTTTTCTGGGCGGTGACTCGCGGAAGCTTCCTGGTTGGAGTGTTCCTTGTTTTCTGCTGTTGTGCCCGGTAGTTTGAAGAATTTCTCAGGTCTCTGAGGGTCTTCTCGTGGTTGGTACGAAGCTGCACTGAATTTAGACTGTTATATTCAGGACCTGTGGTTGTTCAAAGCCAGAAAGATGCTGGCCGGAGCCGGGGTGATGCCCTGTAACTTGCCGAGGGTGAGGGCATGAGGCCTTGTAGAGAGATCTGGGGATGCTATGCGGGGGGCATTCAAATGAACAGCTGCAGGATGCTGACACAGGACGACGCTGGCCGGAGCTGGAGTGAGTCGCGTTGCTCTGTAACCTAGCAGAGAGGGGGCGTGAGGCCTGGATGAGTTTGTCAGAGAATAAGTCAGTTTTGGTGAGCTTCGCTACGATCTGTTGGAAACCCCTTATATACTTGAGTGTCGGGAAAACTGCTGTGGATTTCTGTCAGCATCACCATCATCATCACCATCATCATTACCATCATCATAGGAATCACTACGTCATGGGTTTCATAGAATCTATAGAATCTGTAGAGTGTATCATCCATAGCATCATCATCATTGGCATCATCACCATCATCATATGAGGGACGCTGAGCCCGGTTTTCAGCATGTCTGGTTCGGTCACTCCGGGTAGACTGTGAGGACCCCGGCCTCAATCTCCCTTTCGATAATATCAGCCTTGGGCACTGGGCCCTTTTCTTGAAAAAAAAAAAAAAAAAAAAAAAAAAAAAAAGCCACGCACTGCACTGAATCCTCTGTGTTGCGGTGTGCTTGTGTGTACTCTGTGTTTGCCCAGGGCAGGCTGGCTGAATAAGTTAATATCATGTGTGTACCTGTGATGTGTGCTTTGTGTTGTACCAGCCACTGCCCCCGTGTCTTTGCGTTTCAGAGGCGTACTGTAGCCTCTGCCTGTGATGCACCTGCCTCTACCCTGCTTTCTTTCTGTCGTGGAGCTCCACTGTTTGCTCTGTGTTAACCCCAGGCGGGCTGGCTGATCGTGCTTCTGCATGCAGTGGATGCCAAGGCTACTTTTATGGATAATCCGTCTGTGGTCGACCTCAGTCTGTCGATGAGGTATCGTTGGTACCGAACTCGCCAGTGTCTCCTGTCCTTCAGCCATTTCACAGTCTATATTCTTACCCTCTATCCTGCACCGGGCTGTACCTTGGCCTCTGTGCCCAGGGAAGCCCAGTGTACTCCTATTCTATGACTTTGCTATGCTAGCTTCCGTTGCCGGCTTGTATTTTGACTGGTAAGCAGGCAGTGTTTTCCAGACCAGATGCAGCTCCCCACCAATAGACACGGATGGTTCCTCCAGTGCTCAAGTGCCAAGTTCCCGCATCAGATTTTCAATTGGAGTTGGGAAGTTCGGGACATCTACGTCATTGCATCTCAGGCAGTGCCAAAGCGCTAAAAGGCCCAGCATTAGATTTTCTATTGGGGTGGCAACATAGCATTGCAACAAAGACATCTAAAATCCTATTATTAAAACAAAAAAGATTTTCTATTGGGATTGGACGTTTGGGACACCTATGTGTAACATTGTGTGGTTCGGTTGTCCAGTTGATGTAGCTGAGTGGTTAGAGCACCGGTTGGAAATGCGCATTGTGGTATAAGGTCGCGGGTTCAAAACCCTGCAGCCTTGCGCATGGACACCGGCAGGGCATTAGATTGACGCACGGCTGGACACACATCCCCTTGGGCTGACGCATGGTATTATTACAGACACTGCCTGCGCACCACCCAAGGGTAGTCCATGGTGTTGTATGTTGGTTGTGGGTTTCACAGGGTTTGCTTGGGGTGGTGGTCCCGGGTGTTCTGATGTTCTCCCCAACCAGTCTGGCATATCACACGATCATTCCATTTCCGGTAGTTGCTCATACGGTAGAGTCTTGGATTACATGTTACAAGGTCACGGGTTCAAGCTGGGTTCGGTCCTTGGGGGGGGGTCCTTGTCCAGCTGGTCCCGTTCTCTCCTTGATACATGATTCACAGAGTACACATAGCTTTCGGGCATACACACATAGCTTGCGAATTATAAATCGCTTACAGGTTACACACACAAGGTTCCACACATGATACTGTCTACACAGATTCACAGAATATATACACAAAAAACAGGCTGGGGAGCTAGTCACTGGTGGGGTCTAGTGCCTGCAGTAGGTTCAGGTAGGTTGGATAGGGTGCCATTGGGTTGGGTGCAGTTCCTACTGACATTCGGATAGAACTGTCTGGTGGCTATATATATATATGGGGCCTGTAGTTCATTGTCTGGGCCTGGCGTCCGAAGTTCCCATTCAACAAGGTTCGTCCTATTCCGCTTCCACCAGGGCTGGGCAATCTATCAGCCCTTGGTGCCTATCACTGCTGTTGGGTCCAAGTTGCCTGCCCGTTGGTAGGGCAATGGTCCTGTCAGTGAGTGCTGGTCACACTGAGGTAGAATAACCTCTCATAAAGGATTTTTCTGAAGTGTTCAAAATGTAATCTGTATATGGGACGCTGGGCCCATTTCCCAGCAGGTGATGCTCCCCACCGATAGATGGAGCCTCTCCCCAGGTGCTAGTGGTGTCTGCTCTTACCAGCACCACTAGCACTGGTGGGGGTGTGTTTCTAAGAGAAAAAAA
>BFEA01000280.1:1504755-1517637 GCA_003427395.1 Chara braunii | reverse complement strand
TGGTATCTAAGTCTTCCGCTGTGCTATCTTATACTTTGTATTGAAAGGTCGGTTCTTGTTCTGGTCTGCACCTATACGGTATGCTACAACGAAGCTTCTATTATGCAGTGTCTTCGACACTCGTTTTAGCGAAGGCTGCTTTTTTATCGAACACACCAATGTCCAAAAACGCCTGACACCAATAAGGCGGTTTCGGCATTGGTGTGGCGAGGCCCTTAGCCGCACCAGTGTCGAAAACTAGTTTTTCGACATTTGTGAATAGCCACACTAGGTGTTGAGTTTTATTTTCCCCTGAATCTTCTCGACATGTGTCAGTGAAGAGTTTTCGACAAGGGCCGCTTCCAAGTCGAAACCACCCGCCTGAGGCAGGCCGAACTCGAAACCACAAAAAAAGGGAGCTTGTGGAAAAATGTGCGGATTTCGACATCTTTCAGGACGTGGCCTCAACATCTCGTTTCACTTTTTTGTTCTTTTTTCCCCCTTTATCCTGGGTCTTCGACATACCGTGTGGCAAAGGAGGCCATTGGGTCGAAACCGTGAATGTGGAAAATGGTTGACGGTTTCGAATTTTTCACGGTTTTGACATTGGTTGTGGCGAGGCCCTTAGCTGTGCTGCATCAGGTCGTCGTCTGTGTAGACCTGCGATACTGTCCACATTCATGTGGATCGGCGGCATTGCTGATCTCACATTTCCATACCGGAGCCCACGCAACGTGGATCCCGAAAGGGGACAATGCAGAAACCACGACCTTCCTCCTTTTGCTCTGGATGTCATGACTGCCCTCCTGCGTAAAAAAACGAACAACCTCTACATAAGAAGCGAGCTTCCTTCTTTCCCACTGGGTTGCGTTTAGTACCCCGGATGATGAAACTAGGGTTGACGTGGAGAAGCGTCACCTGCGGCGTCGAAGCAGTTGACGTCGTGTTAGCCATCCCCCTGACAGCCATAGCCAACACATGGCGGCTTCAACGGTGAGACCTGTGTAGGTCGCTTCAAGGAGGGAAGGGCGGGTCTCGCAGAACAGGGAGTGAGGAGAATAGCGGTGGAGGCGAGAGCGCTCGGCGAGCCGACCGGCAGGGCCCGGTCGCACCTCGGTCGAACTAGGGTTGACGTGGAGAAGCGTCACCTGCGGCGTCGAAGCAGTTGACGTCGTGTTGGCCATCCCCCTGACAGCCATAGCCAGCACATGGCGGCTTCAATGGTGAGACCTGTGTAGGTCGCGTCAAGGAGGGAAGGGCGGGTCTCGCAGAACAGGGAGTGAGGAGAATAGTGGTGGGCAAGGGGACAGTCGGAGAACGGAGAGGATATCAGAGAGTAAAGTCAACGGCGTGACAGGCAGAAGACATCGGTGCGAATGTACATGTGGAGGTGAGTGGTAGATCACCGGCGATCCGAGTGACATACGGGGTGGACGTGAAGAGACGATGAAAATAGGGTGAAATGAAGGGGGTGCGCCGTGATGGTGTAATGAGCAAAGCGATGTGCATGAAGGTGGGAGTGTACGGTCATCGGAAGGTGAGGACAAGCCCGGAGTGGGTCGGAGGAGGGGAGAGAACATACGAAGAACCTTCCACAGAGAAGATTGCTCTAAAGGATCGTACAGAAGAGTGGAGAGCAGGGTATCGGGACTAGTCGCAAACCGAACGGCTGTCGTCGAAAACCGAAGCAAAAAGGAGGAGGATCCCCTGTTCCCCTCCCCTGGTAAGCCTGTGCGACGGATACGTGGCGGATGCGAAGACACGACGAAAATAGGGCGAAATGAAGGGGTTGAACCGCTGACGATGAAGAGACGAAAACAAAGTGCATGAAGGTGGGAGTGCACGGTTAACGGAAGGAGAGGTCATGCTCGGAGTGGGACAGAGGAGGTGAGAGAAGCTACGCTGAGCCTTTAACTGAAAAGATTGCTTCAACAGGTCATTCACAAGAGCAGAGAGCTGGTTCTCGCAAGCCGAGCGGCCGTTGTCGAAGACTGGAGCAAAAGGGAGGAGGATCCCCTGTTCCCCTCCCCCGGTGAGCTTGTGTGACTGATACTCTCCCCTGACCTCTCGCCCGCTGCAGTGACTTCCCCAAAAAACCCCCTAGCCCCAGTCCCTAATCTCAATAACCCCATCTGCATGCACGCCCCTAAAATCCCTAACCCCCGCCTTTAATCTCAACCTCTCTATCTACATGCATGCTACACACCACACCTAGCGGTCCAGATATCTGATGCCCTGACCCACAGTATCCAGATACCGGATGTCCTGTCTTACAATACATAATCCTGATGTGCGGATAGACGAATATCCCACTGATGCACTGTCGAAAGCACATATTGCCATTTATTTCGCGTGACTCTACACATCTACACATGCCCTTGCAGCTGCTGGCAGAACTCCGCGGATGCAGTACATACACACAGGCACATAATTTTGGAGCACCCTGATCCGGATACTCAAGTCCGGAAGTGAAAATTAACGGATACGGCGTCAATACACAGACGGCGGTGCACCCTGCTGTGGAATTTGCACAATCGTAAATAGGAAAAACCAATCACAACAAACAATACAAAAACAACAACAATTTGGCTGGCACAAACCCGAGGGCGCACTGCAAACACACTCGGGGCTCGATCGGGAAATCATCGTGGAGGACTGAATACTGTTGTGGAATTGGCACAATCGTAAATAAGAAAAAATCAATCACAACAAACAACACAATAACAACAACAATTTGGCTGGCACAAAACCGAGGGTGCACTGCAAACACACTCGGGGCTCGATCGAAGAAATCATCGTGCAGGACTGACTACAAAGAAGGTGGCTCTAATGGGAAAAAGAGGGGCACAGGGGAGGGGGTTCCCCTTCGACAGACGAGTAACAACACATCAATGGAAGCGGGTCGGACGCAATGAACCACCACAGACTCATCCCACGGGTGCGGCCACCCCATGGCGTCAGACCGGAACGGCTGCACAGGTAGGTGGAGAAGGCAGAAAGGTAGGTGCACTCTGCCAGGGGAAAGGGGGGATAGCAACGAAGCTTCAGACGGGCACACCACTGCCCACGCCCTCGGCGACAGCGACGCCACTGGGCCCCCGGGACCAGCTACGACCGGCAAACCTTCACCCACAGACGCAGATACAGGTGGGTTCTGCTCTGTCGACCAACCCCTCCTGGGTATCCATTCTTAAACAACCGGTTCCCCAGTCACGGACCTGGCAAAAGGTCGATTCAATCAACCCTCGGTCTGCCCCGTCCCTTATATCACTTCTGACCCCGGGGTCCCAGAGGTCTAGTTCGGAGCTGCTGTCTCTCAGTCCCATCCACCCCACCCGCAGTCACTTCATTCAAAAGCTGTATGCACAGCCAGAGAAGTATCAGGAAAGCGATGGCTACGTACGACCGCTGTATAGGTTTCCCCCCCAAGAGGTGGCAATAAGGAACAGAGTCTATTCATCCCATGCTGTCCACTTCCACTTTCAGGAACAGCAGGCGACCACTCCCATGAACGATAAGATCAAATGGGTATCTGCCATAATAGAATCCTTCAAGTTCTCAGGACAAGATGTGGCAGACCACTTCCTGATCGAGTCAGCAGGGATGTCCACAATCACTGTTCTGGCCTTGTATCCTGGAGATCATGCTCACCTAATAGGCCTGAAAAACCTCAGATTTCGAGGCCAGCCAGTACGTGTGCAAAGGTGGCAACCAGGCGAGCCCCTTACAGCGGACGAACGCAGACAGCAAGTGATGGAGACCAACTTTTGGGTGGAATTTCGATTCGCCCCGCTGGCAATTCAAGGAGCCATAATCCAAACCCTGCAGTCGATCGCGCCGGTTACAGGGTTTGTCAACGAACTTCCATCATTCCTTGAAAAAAGGGATGATACATTGTTGGTGGCAGTGGACTGGGACGTGGTACGGCCTTTTCCTATCAAAGATTCATGGGATTATATTTACGCTGGGAGAACTGTCTCGGTCCCGGTTAGCCATACCCAGAATCCGTGGTGCTATGCATGTAAAGAAAAGGGCCATCTTTGTACTGATACCCAATGCCCCAAATCAAGGAAGAAACCACTCAGAGGTATTGTCACCCCTCACCCCCAACACGAGCAGTCGTGGCTGCCGGTTGACCACACGCTGCTGGGGTGGGTGTTTGTTTGCCAAGACCCGGCCAAACTGGGATATTGGGTATGGAAAGGAAAAGGCAAACCACAGCAGACATCACTTACGTCGGCCCATGTGGTAGCTATTCGGTGTGAACACCCCGGTGGAAATGCTGCTTCAAATAAACCTCCTCAAGGGAACCAACAGGAGGAGCGAGATGCCCGCTCCCCCCACCACCAGCCCCAGGTGACACAACCCGGTAGTAAGGTGCATGGAGCAGAGGAAGACGATAACGATGAACCTGTGGATCCTCCCCTGCTGAGGAAAAGGCGAAAGCAGCCAGGCAAGCCCGTAGCCTCTGATTCGCCCAACTTGCTTGGCCAGACAGAGGAGAACGCAGAGGCAACAAGAGCGAAACCGTGTCTGGAACCTGCACTCATAGAGGGGGGCCTGTCTGCAGCAGGGGCCGTCTGCTCACCTGAGGACAAAGAAACTTCGGCGGGAGCAGAACCAAAAAATCCTGTGCAGTCCGCTGGCGAGGTAACAGGAAAGGGACCAGGAACAGCGGGGATCGACCCTCCTGAGGAGCCGGTAGCACCGCTATCCGTGGTGCAGTCAACCGAAATGGAAACTGTAGTCACGGTCATAGGCTCCGTGGTGACTGAAATCTCCCCTCCGCCCGAGGACAAAGAGACACTGCCAAATCCCCCGCAGGAGGAAAACCAGGACACTATAGTAGTAGGCCTGGCAGCGACAAAAATCCCCCCCCCGCCTGAGGAAATGAGGGACCCGCCAGACCCACCCAAATCCCCTGCGCAGCAGCACGAAGCGCTGGGAGATCTCAGACGAAGCCTGGATACATCAGTCCGGGCGCACGGAAAGCAGGCGACACAGGCCACAACCAAAAAGATGAAAATGAAAGCCTGTAAACCGTGGAGAGACCGGAACAGCAACAATAATCATCTCCGACCCCTCAAAGATAAGACCGCAAGACAATCGCACACGCAGACTGAGGATGTGGACGTGGTGGCATCGGAGGCCATTGTGGTGGGTCTGGCTGTGGGAGGCTGGCCCTTACCACAAATCGATAATGAATCTGTAAACTGCTCACTCGGCCTTTCCGACTCCTTAACAAAGCAACAAGGTATGTGTGATGGACAAAGCGGGTTGCACTCCCCTGACATACAAGGAAGTATGCAGGATACGGACAAGGTACCCCCCCACACAGGCCTGCTCCAAAGGCAGGAGCTACAGCCTCACTCACTCATCCCCTGTGGGACCACAACGGTGCGTCCGGGTACAAAGGACGGACAGGAAGGGTTGCTTTCCCCTCACACTCACAAAACCGCACAGGCGAGGGACAGGGAGACCCCCCCACAAAAGGCATCCCCCCACACTGACCCGGAACAACAGTGTGCGCTGCTTCCTGGGGTGGGAGGACAGATGGAAGCATGTATACAGACGTATGGACGGCCATTACCCCCTCACGCCCCTGAATGTGCGGGCCGGACCCACACAGACCGGCAACAAAGACAGGAGCAACAGTCCCACTCACTCGCCCCCTGTGTGACCACAACCACGCACCTAGGCACTGTGGTTGGACAGGAAGGATTGCCTTCCCCTCACACCCCCAAAACAGCACAGGCTGGGCATAATATGACCCTTCCGCAAAAAGCACCCCCCCAGACTGACCCGGAACAAAGGTGCGAGCTGCTTCCTGGGGTGGACGGACAGGTGGGGGAGTGTATAGGGATGCATGGACGACCATTACCCCCTCAACCGGTCGAAGGCAAGGACCGGATTGAAACACAGCAAACTGCGCTACAGAATGCCACGGGCGCTCATTCTGATCTGCCTGGCCATGCGCTGCTGGCAGGGACTGGGTCTGAGGCCTCCGCAACACCGACGCCAGGCCTTGAAGGAGGTCAGTCACGGTCAACTCTGGTATTCAAAAGCAAGTCAGAGGCCTGCCAAGTGTCACCAAATGGGAACGTAGCAGCGGAGTCCACAACAGGTACGGCAGGGATGGGAGGGGACCGGTCTCGACTCATTACTGCCACGACAGGAACACTCGTGGTAGGCCAGTCCACCAATAGCATAGCTAAACCGACATCCTCTGCGCCCCCGGTCCTGGACTGCCCAACCCCGGTGGAAGGCCCACCCACCCCAGCTATCCAATTGAGGAATCGAACAGTCAAACCTCTCGCCCCGGCTAAAATCCCAACAAATACAATCAGGGACAGCGGAGAGGAATAAACAAACTCCTGCGTTTTGACTACTTGCACAATATAGCCCAGGGGCTAAAGAATATACTGCCTGCCAAAAATCACCCGCTGTCCAGCGGGGCCCGCCAAGGAATGCTAGCCCGAGCATTATTGCAAAGCTCCCCACCTGCCGTAAGGGAACAGGAACAGTGCTCAAATCCAAAAGCAGAGGACCCGCCAGGCCCACGGGCCGCCGTTCCGGCAGGAGACAAAGCGAGGGAAGAGACTGGTCATGGGGAACAGGGGTACGTGCAGGAACCAGGCCCCCTGTTAGAAAGTTCCGACACAAGCAATGATTACAGCAGGCAGCAGCCCCCGGACAACCCGGAGGCCGCACCCACGGCACAGCTAGCCACCGGAACAGGGCCACACCCATCACAGGTGGCCACTCGAACAGAAGTGTATCGCACGCGGCTGCTCGAGGAACAGGAGCAAGCCGAAGCTGAGCTGCAAGAGGCAATAGCACAAGGCCGTGCTCGCCGTATGCGCTGCCCACAGATGGACACCCCCATTCACGACGTTTCTTCCGATTCGGACCTGGAGTCGGACTGCGACCCCATATCGGAAGCACTTATGACAGATGCGGAAGAGGCGGACCAAGACCATATGTACGCGTCCCAGCAAGCAGCCCTGACAAGAGAACAGCAAGCTCTGTTCCACCTCCTCGCCACGCAGCAGACCCAGGACATACTGGACCAACAGGAAAAGTTGAGGCACAACCAACTCATACAGCAGTTGATCGAAGCCCAACACCATACCCAAAAACACAGCGAGGCTCTGGGCCATCTAGCATCTCAGCATCATCAGCAGACGATGCTGGAGGCCCAGTTTTGGCAAGCCTATACGCAAGGGTATTTCGCCCATGGGGTAGGCCTCCAACAAACCATGCAAGCTGGGGTGGCAGGGTCGACAGTCAGTCTGTACCCTCCCGACGGTACCCACCCGGGTCTGGACCTCGTCATGGGACAAGAGGGGCAAGCTACTCAGAAGCACCTACCAGAAGGACTCCATCCAGCGATGGACTCAGTCATGGAACAGGCCCCCGCAGACGGAGAGGCCGGCATACACGAGGAACGTGAGTCCCTGATCTATGTAAAGGCAGTGCGTACACACCTCAAGCGTCTCACGGACTGGATAATGCAGAACTCCCTCGTTCCGACAGGTAGATCCCTCACTGAATTTATCCCCCCGCTGCAATGGGAACGAATCAGGAGAAAGATTATAACAAAGCACCGGATCAAACAAGTAGTCAACCAGTACCGGACGAGCGCAGAGATCGACTGGGGACAGGTGGCCAAAGCGATCATCCTAATCGTCACCTCACTATTGGAGGAGCTTAATGTCAGGATGGATGGCAGCGCTCCCTCTACACAGATCACGACAGTCCACAAGGAAATGGTAGAAAAGGAGGGGTGCGCAAATGATAACCAATTCTGGCCGGATAAGTTGGTCCAGCACATCGGGGCTGCCCTCCGGCGCAGCAGTCACGAGGGTCAGATGGTCCAGTCCCAGCCACCCATCATACAGCGGATACCTCCACATTTGCTCGCTCCTTCCAACGCTAGTCCACTCAGGGTGACCGAACTGTCACCCGTCGCAGCTCATGTGATAGATTTGCTTACAGACAAGGACAAGGACAATAAACAGCAGCACAACCAATCCGAGGACAGTGCCGAATCGGAATCGGAATCAGAAGATGCGGATCTGCTAGCTGCGTAAATGGTGATAAGGAAGTACACCCTGGGGGCCGGATAACACAAAACATGGAAATGGATTGTGCGACATATCACCCTCCTCCTCCAACACCTCCCCGCGCCCCCCCCCCAACCACATGTCCTACCCCCGGGGAGACGTCCCCCGGAGTGGGTGAGAAAGATCGCCAACGTGTACTTGGACATTAGAGCAATAAACCTAAATGGATTAGCACAGGCATCAGTGGAGAAAAAAGATGCAATTTGGAAGATGTTAAAGACGGAAGGGACGGGGACATGGCCAGACGTGATTTGTGTACAAGAAACCCACTTAACGCATTCTCCTGTGCATGTGGCTAAAGGAAAATGGGTGTGGCCCTATACATCCTTTTCAGCTCCGGCCATTTTCGGGGCATCTACGGGGGTGGCAATATGGCTCCCGCCATCGTCAAGGCTCACTCCCATAGCTCATGAATGTGACCAGTGGGACGGACGTTGGGTGTTATTGCGCGCGACACTGGGGGACGAAGAGATAGGTATTGTCAGTATATACGGCCCAAATGACCCATGGGACAGGGTGCATTTCCTCCACCAATTATCTCAAGATCTCCCCACGGATTTGCCACTCATAGTGGCGGGTGACTTCAACATTGCCCCAGACCCGCAGTTGGATAGAAGGACTTCCACCGCTGGTCAAAGCCAAAACCAAATTCGTGACTGGTGGTCCCCGGATGCGGACGCGCTATCTCAATTCATGGCTGCTTTTCAGCTGAAAGACGCCTACAGGATTCTGCACCCCTCTAAACGTGCATATACTTGCGTCCGATCCAAGGGAACGGCCGACAGAGCTAACTCTAGAATTGATCTCTTTCTCATTTCTGACAAATTGACAGGGGCCTTAACGGTGACAGACATCCTACCATTCAGTGCCAGCAAGTCCTTTGATCATAGGGCCATAGTAATGGGACTGTTCTTTTCACCTCAAATCGAGAAAGGACCAAGTTTTTATAAATTCAACACTTCATTGCTCAAGCTCTCTGCCCTTAAGGCCCTGGTCCAATAATTTTGGGAACACTGGATGTCTACTCAAGAGGGAGCAACCTCCAAAATAAACTAGTTCAATGAAGGTGTCGCACAGCTGAGAGACAGAATCAAGAAGTTTTCTATCTCCCATGCGCGTGAACGCAAGGCCACACTGGACAAACTGCTAAAAGAATTGGAAGATTGGGACAATGAACTACAAACTCAACCTCTAGACGATCAGGCATACAACAAACTGCAGGCAGCAAGAGACCATCTGCAATCCTATCTTGAAGCCCAGGCTGAATCGTGGCGCATTCAAGCACAAATAAGAAAACAGGACACGGATGGGACAATGGCGAAGACATTTTTCCGTAAGGCTAAAGCAAGAGCAAGGCAAGCATCGGTGCCCTCACTCGGCCATCCCTTTGAYCGCACTTTGCCAAAAGCCACTAATGCATATACCATTGTGGACTACGCTGCCCAGTTTTATCAAAAGTTATRTACCTCCGAATCGGCCAGATGGGGACCCCAGCAAGTGGCTGTCGCAAGAGACACGATGCTCCAACACCTCTCGGCGATGCTGTCCTCAAACCAAAGACAACARCTCGATCTTCCACTAACCATGGACGAGCTGCTAGAAGCCCTKAAAGGAATGGAGGATGAAAAGACCCCGGGGTTGGATTCTTTTCCCAAGGAATTCTGGCTCCATTACTGGCATATCTTTCAAGGGGGCATTGGGATCTATGTCAGTGCARTTCAGAAAGAAGGAACCTTTGGGGGCCTAATCAGTCAAGGAGTGACCACGTTGCTGTATAAGAAGGGTGAAAAAGAAGATATTCGGAACTACCGTCCAATCACCCTCCTCCCCCTCCCATACAAGATGGTTTCCAAAGCCCTCACTAATCGGCTGCTACCGCACATAAATCATCTCATCTTTCAAGATCAAACTGGGTTTATGCCGCAAAGAAACATACAGGACAATGTCCTCCTAGTGAACGAGACTATAAAGTACGCTAGACAACACCGCAAGGAAGCCGCTGTCCTGTTTATTGACTTCGAAAAAGCATATGACCATGTGGACTGGGACTTTCTGGACTGTTGCCTGCACAAAATGAACTTTGGGGACTGTTTCAGAAGGTGGGTCTCCATTATGCATAAGACTACGGCCACCAACATCATGGTAAATGGACACCTCTCCCCCCCGTTCCCACTGCAGAGATCAGTCAGGCAGGGGGACCCGATTGCCCCCCTTCTCTTCGTCCTGGTCATGGAGGCTCTGGCGGCAATGATCAGGAATAACCCGGCCATAGAACGTATTGACATACCCGGTTTGCCTCCCCATATGGTGCCTGTGACATCCCTATTTGCTGACGACCTCACGGTCCTCATCAAGGCCTCCGCTGCATCTCTTCAAGCACTAACGGATACTATTCAAACATTTGCAGTGGCTGCGGATATGAAGGTTAACTGGGGGACAAAGACGGAAGGATGTTGGCTGGCCCCGCAGAATTCTCAGCCGCTACAGCAGCCACCGGTAAACTGGCGACCAAGGGAAGAAGCAATCAAAATCCTTGGGATCCGCCTAACAGCTTTGGGCCCTCCGATAGACCACGGCCAGACACTTGTTCAGACGGCAATCCAAAGACTGGCTAAGTGGGACGCCTCTACACATCGCTGGTGGGGAGAGCCCTGGCCATAAATGACGCTATTTTATCCTCTATCTGGTACAAAACGGCCTATTGGGACATACCAAAAAAACACCTGACGCATCTCCAAGCAGTGCTGTCAGCATACATGTGGAGAAACGACCACAAGCTGACGAAATGTCTAAAGAGAGTGGCCTGGAAATACGTAACCCAACCGAAGAGAATTCGGGGGTTGGGCATCCTGGATCCCGGGGACGAAATCAAGGCCCTCATTTTCAAAGTGATCATCCGTCTATTGCTCGCAAACGATGTCCCGTGGCTGCCTCTAGCATTCATACAGCTTGATAATCTGGCCCCACCCTCTCACCCAGACGCCCCAGTCCACCCCCTCCAATGGCTAACAAACAAAGCCTGGTGCATGCCCGACCCCCCGCGGCGTAAGAATGATGGCACACCTCGCAACAGTGTGAGACGGGACCTTAAACATGACCCGCTGTGGACTGGGATACTACACTTGTGGAGGGAGATGGGCCCGACCAAGAAGCACCCCCCGTTGAGGTGGCAAGAGATATGGCGACAGCCACTCTTCGGCAACCCCGATAAATGTGACGAAACAGGCTCGCCACTCTCCCTGGCGGCCAACTCCCATTGGTTGGCGTGGGTAAGGAACGGCCTATTTAGCATCGGGGACCTCTGGGATGCCCARAATGGTGCATGGAAGTCGGCACAGCAGCTGCAGCCTAACCTGAGACACATCAGAAATCRACASRACAAGYTGRACCYCATTCATAGGGCAGTCCCGACTTCATGGCTTGCCACCCTGCGGGAGGGCCCTACGGTCTGCAGCCTGGATTGGGTGATAAWGACTTCYCGGAACCCTATCCCCATGTCCATCTTCAGGGTGRTCYGCTGCATAGGTCAAGAAGCACACCTCCACGCATATGAACCGGATGTCCCAGGGGCACGMTGGGCCTCATTGAAAAGGGCTCCYGAGCTAGACGGAGTGTGTCCCYTGGGAGAGCTAACTAGGATACGAGTGGTGGGRGACGAYGACAATGGCTAMTTTGCCTATGAAATGTCTACCCCGGTGGAAGCACTAGCGTTTGACCCGGATGAGTGGGCATGGAAAGGCCGGAAACCTATCCCGGTCTGGCAATATTCCGTACGCGGGGGTTACAAACAGGTGCACAAGTCTCATGCCTCCACTCCTGTCTCTTATACACATCTAGATGTGTATAAGAGACAGGGTTACAAACAGGTGCACAAGTCTCATGCCTCCACTCCGGTCGTCCAGGCGCGATGGAGACGGGACTCTCCACTGCAAGAGGGGGAACTGCTCCACATCCCCTGGACTACATATGCTCATATAATGCCAACAACATACAGGGCGCTGCAGTGGCAGATTATTCACCGCTGCCTCCCGACACCGGACTGGATAACCTCACGCACTAACCTTGAACAGACAGGAGTCCTATCCCCCATATGCTCCCACTGTGGTGACGGCGCACAACGCAGACGAGCAGACTTGGAGCACTGCCTGCTGGCGTRTCCAATGGCAGTGCAGGTTTGGCAATGGTGGRACGCGTTGTGGTGCGAGCTCACAGGTGTTTCGTTCCCATGGAATATCRCCCTCATCTTACTGGGCAAAAAGAYCAGCTTCCCCTCCACCTGGACACCCTTCCAGCAAAATCTCTTTAAATACATGAGACTCGCCATACTTATGGTTATCTGGAGGATGAGGTGCTCGGTACAGCGTCGAGAAAAGGCATTCGGTCTTCACCAGGCAAAGACAGAGCTTCTGGAGGTGATAAGGTCAAACACGTTGAAAGCCAGCAAAACTTTAAAAGAAAAAGTGGATGGAACCCCCGACCATGGCAATAGACAACAATTGATAGCGGCCTTTGCGGCAAAATGGATCGATCCCGATCACAAAATGGTGGAAGTGCAGCCTGACGGAAGGCTGACATGGAAAAACTGGGTGACACAAGACCACTCGTGGACGTACAGACCGGCCGCGTCCTTCTCGATGCCACTACCGGATCACCACAACAACACCACAATTGAAGTGTGTCCGGTTTTAGGAGAGCAGGCAAGGACCATAGAGGTTGAGCTCAGCTCCATCCACTCTCCCAGTTCACAGTTCCCTCCTCTGCCATCCCGGCCCCCCCC